>JAJOOH010008525.1:0-68844 GCA_029582605.1 Solanum gracilifrons | reverse complement strand
AACGGACTCCCTGCCAACTGCCCAACTTTCAAAGGGCATAACTCGCTCATACGAACTCGGAATCGAGTAAACTCGGTGGCGTTGGAAAGATCGTTCCACAAGCTTCGAAACCATAACTGGAACTACTACTAACTCATCTTGAGCTAGGAGTTATGACTGCTCAAAGTTGGCCAAAAACTCACTGATTTCCACACTTAGCCAAATTTTCAGATTTTTGAACTTTTTCCAAAAAAAATGACTATTTCCAAATTTCAAGCTTCTTCATATTCATTTTTAAATTTTCGGATGTTACAAATATAAAGTAAATGAACATAGTAAGGAGAGAGAGAAAGAGAGTATATTCAGCTTAAAATAAAATTATTTTTTCGTTTTCAAGCGTCCACCAATCTTTGAGGACGACAACAATAGGAACGGGACAGGAAAAATGGAAGTGTAGAACTTTTTTAGAATTAGCTTTTTTAACTTTAAATTAAATAATAACGTTTAAATTTTATTTTTAATTTTAATGAAAAAAAATGAAAAGTCAAAGTCAAATTCATCGAAAATTCAATTAGCTACTAAATTTTTGTTTTTGTTTTCTTAGATATTGAAGTTGTAGGTTTCTAATTAAGAATTATTTTGATAAAAAATATTTGAATAATTTCAAAAAAAAATAAAAATTGTTAACTATTATTTAGAAAGTAATTTAATTAACTAGACAATTAAAGCATGAAGTTAACCAATTTATTCTTCTTAATCATCAATGAAATAAGAGTTATTTTAAAAATAATAAAAAGTTGTTGCCACCAATAGCGGCAAGGATTCGAACTAGCGTCCACACAGTGATTGGACGTTACTGGAGAGCCTTAAACCATTGGGCCGCACAACCTCATAATTTCAAGTGCGTCCAAAGTATGACATTTAACCATTTTGAGTAACAATTTATCTGTATATACCGTATAATTTTTCAATGACATACTGTAGTTTCGCCCCTGAATGCTGTTTTCTTTGATTTTTTAAATAGTTCAATTTTTCATTTTTGTATTTTTTTTTTAGGGTTTTGAAAAAGAGAAACATTTGATGGACAATTAGAATTAAATCTAAGACATGTGAATTCTAAGTTGAGTTTATCTTAAGGATACAAAAATGGATATATAAAAAAATTCACATCCGCATATAGTTAATTTGAAGGTTAGAGAAATTGTTAAATGTTGACGAGCACAAATCCAACGTAGAGCATCAATTAAATGTCCATTGTAAGTGTCCAAGTCTTGTGTGTGAAAACAATGATGTAGCGTTTATGAGCAATGATGTGGTTAATCCTAGAGCTTCACTAAAAGAATGTGAGATTCTACCTTCAATTTTCTTTTTGCTAATTTGGTAAAGTATAATTGATTATATTAATTATAGATTATTAAAATTGTTTTATTTTGTGAATTTGATAATTTCAAGTATATTGTTAGAACCTACCCATTCTCTTTTTGTTTTCTTTAAATTAAGCTTATGATGTATGTCTCTTTTTAATCATTTCATAGATCATGAAGTAATGACTTTTTCTCTTTATTCGTTCCAATTTATTGGGTCACCCCAAAAAAGTATGCCTTTAACTACAAATATATATATATATATATATATATATAATTATCATAAATCGCTATAGAATTTGTACATATTGAAATAGTTCTTCCTAGAAAAATGTTCTGACCAATTTTTGTATTAGAATTCAAGTTTTTAACTCTCTCTCCTTGAATTTGACATTCAAAACTCACTTGACTAATCACTTCAAATTCATGTTTGAGTAGGTTCACTATGGGGTGAGGGGTGGGGGAAGGGGAGAATTGACCTACAAGAAGTTTTTATCCCCATCACTCGAAGTCAAGACCTTCTTTTTCATCTCCATCACTCGAAGTCGAGGCCTCTTTTAATTAATGGTGGAAGAATATTTTAATATCCTCTACACCGATTACTGGTACATTTTAATCATGTGTCGATTCAATCATGTTTCATCAATTTGGTACCAACCATTTTAGATTTTCTTCAATTGTTTGTTTTATTAGTTTTTTCTTCAATTATTTGTTTATTAGTTTTTCTGTAATGATTTTTCATTTTCAAGTTATCTAAAAATAAATAAATAAAATTGATATATATATTTTGAAAATTACATATATTTTTTACTTTTCTTTTGTTTAAAAATGAGTTGAGTTATGATTAGAACCCATTAAGAAGACAACAAAACGACATATACAAAATAATTTCATAAGTAAAGTTTGAAAAGGGTAAAATGCACTAGAACATCTATGGCTAGATAACTTGTTTCTGATAGACCATCAACAATGTTAAATTGGCCCAACCATATTTTTTTCCTAAGGAGGAGTGAATCCCATCACTAGGCCCCAACGTTTTACTCAAGTTATTCTGACACAACCCATTTACAAATCTACATTTTTAGAGATCTATTTTGAAATAAAAAATATACA
Source organism: Solanum gracilifrons (assembly GCA_029582605.1). Taxonomy (NCBI): domain Eukaryota; kingdom Viridiplantae; phylum Streptophyta; class Magnoliopsida; order Solanales; family Solanaceae; genus Solanum; species Solanum gracilifrons. Next base: position 66,388 of record JAJOOH010008525.1, on the reverse strand, counting down.
ATTTGTTGACACCCAATTCTAGCCTAACATTTTCAAAATTCGTAATTTTTAAGTTTTATTTATTCAATAGTTCAAATTATATTTTTTATAATTTATAATAAGTTTATCGATATTTATCTTTATTTATCAAAATTTCAGGATTTTTTATCAGTTAAATTTAATTACATTATTTTTTGTCACAGCCGGTTGACTATGTTCAAATATTTGTTCATTTTGATTAAATCATTATTCTGTTAAATTGCATTTTTTTTACATGCCATTGGTTACGTTGATTACATTTTTTTATATTCATTTTATTTATTACATTTTGTTAATATTCATTTTGATATTTTGCATAGTTTAAAAATTCTTTCAAATATAGATAAGATATCATACGCAAATATTTTATTAACTAGTAGTTTTGGCCCACGATTTTAAGATAATACTCCCTCCGTCCTATTTTATTTGACACTTTTCAGATTTTGAGATTCAAATAAGTCTATCTTTATGTAACGACCTGATTTCGTAGTTATAGAAAAGTCAACGGGAAAAATTTTTGGGCCGAAAAACTTTTTCGTAATAACCCAACCTAGTCCAGATTTGGACGAAATCGGAGTCTTTATGAAAATATGGTAACAATTTGGAGATTTAATTATAAATTTGATCACATGAGTAGATAACTAAGACGTTAAGGAACCCGTACGACTTTACGGAATTGAATTCGGGTGCGTAGAACTCCCGAAACTGATCTTAGCGTGAATGGGTATTTTCTAAATGTCATGGGATGGAGGTGTGTTGTGAAATGGTGGTTTGGAATTCTTAAATTAGTTCACTGTTTCCGTGCAAGCCTCTAAGGTGGGATTTTCCTGCCAAGGCGGCGCCGCTGTAGCGGGGTGAGGGCCGTTGTGGTGGGACAGACGCGACTTAAGTCGAAAATAAACCCCAAAAATGTTTTATTCTGCACTTTTCGACTTTGAGAGATAAGGAACGACCCCATGTGTTTTCTTGATAGTTTTCAACCATTCTTGAGGCTAAAGGTAAGACTTTCACTCCCCGAATCCATTTTTCGATCCATAGAAATTAGTTTCTTGGGTGATTATTGTTGGGGACGGGTTTCGAAACTGTTTGGATGGTGGGAAAAATCCTTATTTGGATGTTGGGATCATGGGTTTGATATAGGGCTGATAGGGTTGATTATATTTCGGGTAATTAAGTCTTGTTTATTGATCCTAGCATTATATTGATTATTTGTAGACCAAGAACAAGAGGAAAGGATCTGAAAAAGGGAAGAATCAAGTTTCTTAGGGGATTCAAGCTTTGTTCGAGGTAGGCGATGGTTGTGATTTCATGTTGGTGTGATATGTATTTTTAATTACTTCATTATGATGCACATATGTATATGAATGTTGTATTATTGATGACACTAATCGTAAACGATTGAATAATTGTATACCATGAATCGTGACTTGATTGTATGATTATGAGAATGTACATTGTGATTGTTATTGTGGCGTGTTGAATGGATCAGGTGTTACGTTCCGACACACTAACTAGGATCGGTTTCCACGTACCGACATGAACATTGGAACGGGAGTAACGATCCGATAGACTAACTTGGAACGGGTACCACGTACCGGTACACTAACAGTTTGGGTATGGGTTCCGTGAGAGGACCAATGACTTGACATAATTGTATATCTTGAGATTGTGAAATTGTACGCTGTCGTAAGTGATAATTGATTTTGTATATGTTCGGTGTATATATGTTTATTATGTTGTAATGACTTATATATGTTTTGCCTATTGAGATAGCCGCGATCCTACCATTACACTGTGGTTGTGTACTGATATTGCACTTGCTCTTTCTTTGTTGAGTATATGATATCTTTATGCGGCTATTGACAGACCTCACTTAGAAGATCAATGATCAATCGAATTCAAGGGTAAGCCAGTTCTTCCTGGCTGCCATGAGTTTTCTTTCCGTTTATGTCCACATTTTCGGACTTAGACTAGTACTTTAGATTTTCTTATGTTTAATTTGATTACCCATTTCCTTAGACTTATGATCCTTATTAAATTTTTGGTACATTGAGTCTCAGGTTCTAGGCATTATTTTCGCATTTCTTTGATTAGACTTTTGGAGTTTATGGGAACTCTGTCTTTCCTTTAGCATTTAAACCTGCTTCCATAACTTTAAATGTCTTAGTTTTTTATTAAGTTGTGTATATCTTGGTTAGCTAATTAGTATTAATGGTTCTCCCACTGGAGGGTTAGTGTGGGTGCCAATCACGATGGTCTGGGTCGCGACACTTTAACCGTAAATTTTCATAGATCTTTTAAACATTTTGAATTATCAATTATTGTGACTAATAATACTTTTTACATAGTTTAAAAATATATAAATTTCATTTAAAAAATATTGAAGATTCCATGCGCAAATTACCAGTCAAACTTAAACTATTTAGATCTCAAAAAACGAAAAATGTCATATAAATTAGGACACATAGAGTGTATTATACTCTAGGTGAGATTTTCTATTTAAGCTATTTTTTTGTCATTATTTTTAGATTTTGGAGGGAAATATCCTAAAGGTGAAAAACCCTAATCATTTCCTCCTCCCATTTTTTACTCTCAATAGCTGCCACCCAAGACTCTTTTACCCTTCTTCGCCCACAATCGGCCATCAGCGAGCTCTAAGCTCACATTTTCCCACTTTTCTTGTCATGTGATGCCTTCTCTGGTGAGAAAACAAACTCAAAACCCATTGTTACCCTTCAACAAACAAAACCAGCAACAAACAATAGACCAAAACAACCCCCAACCTTTCATTTTTATCCTCAAGTGAGATAGACTACCTGAACCTCACCAGAGCCGAATCCCATGTTGCTTCTCCACTTCCAACGAGCTCACTAAGCAAAGCTCTGTCGAACTCAAGATGAACTATGGTGAACCAGTGAGCTTTTGAGCTCTAGCAAACAAAATCAGCCACCAGTGATACAAAAAATCAAACGATTTCTTCAACCTCAGGCCTATCTCCGATGAAATCGAGCTTCCAGATCACCCACGAACCAACTCGCGTAGGTAATCCCTTGTGAATCATGTTTGTTTTGTTAATATTTCCTTATTTTTACAGATTCGGCCGTATTATTTTTTCAGCGAAATACCTTGATGTTGTTTCATTATTCGTTGTTTCATTCACTCTTATTCTTCGTTGTCTCCTTTTTGTTTGTCGTTGGACATGTTTAGGTTTTGAGTTTTAGGCTTAGTTATTTTTTACTGTTTGAGATTTTGTTGTTGGGATTTTTAATTGTTGAATGGTCCACCTGTCTTAATTCTGAAATTTATCCAAAACACTGGGCTTTGGCCCCATTCTTGCCCTGTCCTAAAACTAACAAAATTTCTGCCCAAAAAATTGTCTTTAGCCCAATTCTTCCCAAAGACCTGTAGCTGAAAATTTTCTTGGGCTTTTGGGCTCCTTTTCAATTTTTTGAAAATTTGTGTATATGCAATCGTATATGACTATATACTAACATATACAAGACTAAAGCTTTAGTTCCGATCCTTATCTTTTATTCTCAAACTATAACTACTACATTTAACATGTATTTGTGGGCCTGTATATCAATATTTTCACCATATATACTAGTGTATACTGCTGTATAGAAAAGGTATACGACTCTTTCTTGGGCTTGTTTAGATCTTGCCATTCAACTTCAACCATGTATGTATGCATTTCATCCTGTTTTTCTGATAATCTGACTAACTCAAATGATGCACAAGAAATTTGAACCTCTATGGCTCATCTCGGGAATGCAAGGAAAGAAGTCCCACCATGGACTTGGAAGGGGTCATACAAGAAACGAAAGAAAACAAAATTAGCATTTGAAAGTAAGGAAAAAAATGTGACATAATTAATTTGAAATAAAGGTAATTTAAGTATTTCACAATCCAAAATGACAACCCAAAAATCACTTTTGGGTCACAATAAAAAAAAGACTCTTTAAGAAAAGAAAAATGAGCTACTATATATCAACCGACAACAGTTAGCACTTATCAATAACAAGAAATAAGGAACAAACATCTAATACTTAAAAGTAGTGCTGGCAAAATAAGACCATACTTTGGTAACCTGCCCATATTTTAATGGGTTGGGCGAGTGATTTTTAATATGGGTAAAATATGGGTAAACTATGGGTAAAATATGAGTAAATATGGATTAGCCAAATGAGTTAAGCTTCCAACTTTTATTCAGTCAAAACTCATGATATCACTAAAAATATTGTAACTTCTTTACCTTTTTATGTCTTCTACAAAACTAATTATTCTTCTCTATAATTGAAAATATGAAGTCTTTAGCCATCCAAAAAATATATTTCTTAAATGTACATTTCTTTTCTTAATTATAATTATATTTGTTTTATTTGTTTAATTTTATATTGGATAACAAATAATAGTGTAAAATAAGCAAATCGTGTATTATTATTGACATTGCTTAAAGTGCAGTAAGCATGTTTTAGTTCTAAAATGTAAATATTCATTTACTTTGAAATTAAAAATATTTTCCCTTTTTTATTACATAAATTTATTTTATATTGAAAAGTTATAGGATTTTTTTTTACTTTTATGATACAATATAACTAAATAAAGTATTTTCAACATTTTTCATCTAAAGAAAAAGACTAAAATATTTTCTCCATGTTGAATTCTTCAGTAGAGTACTATTTACTCATAAAAATATGGATAAATATAGGTAAACTAGTATTTTACCCAACTCATTTATTACCCAATCAATTTTACCCATATCAAATATGGGTGGGTAGAAGTATTACCCATTTTATGTTGACCCATTTTCAACCCGTCCAAATTTGACCTAACACGCCCATTTGCCACCACTACTTAAAAACAACAATAAAGCAATGCCCAGAGGTAACCAAACATTTTGATAAGAAACAACATTTTGGTTAAAGGTAACACAGAAAAGAATCAAAATTTGACAGTAAACTGTTGAAACTACAAGCATAAGGAAACTATGAAATACATACATATACAATCGAAAAAATAAAAAGTAAAATAAGGTCCATTAGGGAGTTATATATATGGACATTATAGGAGTAGATCATCTCATGATGAACAAGTAATTGACATCCAGAAAATAATTTGAAGTTTAAAGAGAACATGCTAATGAAACAAATAGTTATGTCTAACAATCATTAAAGTTATTTGTCATGTTAATTGCCATCTTCAAACCAAGGATGAAAGCTTCGTATTAAGTCATGTTATTTGTGCAATCAAATTGGAGTTTAGCAGCCATAGGATAGTGCTGACCGGATTATGATACTAAGACCGCTCCAATACCTTTCCCTTGGTAATATGCCGCTCCATAAAAGAATATTCTCCAACCAGGGTATGCTTCAGAAATGTCTTCTCCCACAAATGCCACTTCTTCGTTAGGGAAGTAAGCTTTGAGCCGTTCATACTCTTCATCAACCGGATTTTCTGCAAGATGATCAGCCAAGGCTTGTGCTTTTATCGCCTTTTGAATCACATACACCATATCAAACTCTCTCAAAAGCATTTTCCATTTACCCAACTTCCCGGTCGGCATTGCTTTCTGAAAAAATGTACTTCAACGGGTTCATTGTAGAAATGAGGTATGTGGTATACAAAGACAAATGATGTCTCAGCTTTTGAGCAATCTAGGTCAAAGCGTAACATGTCCTCTCCAACCAGAGTGTAACGGACCTCATATGGAGTGATTTCTTGCTCAAGTAGTAGATGACTGGCTCCTTCTTCCCATTTTCATCATGTTGGCCAAGCACATATCCACATGCATTATCCGAAATAGATAGATATAGTAACAATGGACTTCCTTCTCATGGAGGAACCAACACCGGTGGATTGGACAAATAATTCTTGATGGCAACAAAAGCAGTTTGACATTCTTCGGTCCACTTGGTTAACACATCTTTTTTCAACAACTTATAGATGGGTTGACACACCATAGTGGATTGAGCTATGAACCGGCTAATGTAGTTCAACCTTCCCCAAAAACTGATCACCTCTTTCTTAGTCTTCGGGGGAGGTAGCTCTTGAATTGTATTGATCTTGGAAGGATCAACTTCAATGCCCCTTATACTAACTATAAATCCCAACAACTTGCCAGCCGGCACTCAGAAAGCACATATAGCAGGATTCAGTTTCAAGTTGTATCGACGCAGGCGATCAATAAACTTCCTCAAGTGGGTCAAGTGGTCCGAATTCTCGCAGGACTTGATGATGACATCATCCACATAAACCTCAATCTCTTTATGAATCATATCATGGAAAATAGTTGTCATAACCCTCATGTAAGTAGCACCGATATTCTTGAGGCCAAAGGGCATCATCTGACAATGATACACGTCCAAGGCGTGATGAAAGCTGTCGTTTCTACATCTTCTTCATCTATCAAGATCTGATGATAACCCGCATAACAATCCATAAATGACTGCATCTCATGTTTGGCACAATTATCAATGAGGATGTGATTATTTGGTAGTGGAAAATTATCCTTTGGGCTAGCTTTGTTAAGATTTCTATAATCAACACAAATTATGATCTTTCCGTCCTTCTTATCTACCGGAACATTGTTTGCTAGCCAAGTCGGATGTTGCGTCACTTCTGCAACTTTGGACTCAATTTGCTTGGTAATCTCCTCTTTGATTTTCAAACTCAGCTTTGGTTTGAACTTCCAAGTTTTCTACTTTACTGGGCTGAAATCTGGATTGATTGGCAATTTATGAGAGACAATGTTTGTACTCAACCCTGACATATCCTTTTAAGACCAGACAAATACGTCGATGTATTCTCTAAGGAAACGAACCAGGTCCCTTCTTTGAGTTTCAATGGATACTAATTCTCATTTCATTGACACATTCTTCATCTCCCAGATTCACAATCTCAGTTTCCTCCAGATTTGTCTTGTGCTAGTTCTCAAATTGTCTAAACTCCTCGGCAACATGCTTAGGTACTGCAATCTGTTCTTCATAGTTCTCGCATTCACCATCATCTGCCTCAGTTTTTTCATTCAGCAAGTGACATGACATGATATTGGCAGGTTTTAACTATTACTGAAATTATAAACAAACAAAATTAGATAAGTAGGATATAAGCAAATAAGTAAATAAACATTTTTTTTTATAAGAGGGGCTTTTTAATTTAAATTGAAAATGTGCATAAACTTTGGCCATGACCAAGGGTCATCCAACCTTCTTAAAACATCAAGGGGTTAATTTAAAACCTAAACAAGTAAAATTGCATAAAGGGTGCGTCTCAGGCTCTTCCGAACTACCACCAATTTCTTAAAACAAACATAAAAACATGTCTTTCTACCAAGACGAAAGGAGAATCAGAAGTGGTGTGGAGGTCCAATTTTGCACTTGCTTCATCAGCTTAGCATCACAGATGCCTGATGTCCCAGTCTCTTCCTCGAAGATTGCGTCAACTTCCTAGAAAAGGTTCCATATTCCTTCCCTGAGATCACCATCATTGACATAATCTCGCATTGGAAATGAATGGTACAAGTGAGGTATTGGTCTAGACAACACCCGATCAACATTCTTGCTCATCACTTTTGCCTCATCATCTTCTGTGGGGACATATCCCAAACCAAACTTTGATCCTCTGACGGGAATCTAGATAGGCTCGATGATTCGTTGAAAATACTTCCCCAATCCAAAACCTAGTTCAAAACCACTTCTGAGCATGACAGTGGCTATCATCTTATAAACAAAAGGCATAAGGGATTCTGGAGCCATGTCATCACCGGTGGCATTCACTAGCTCCACCGTGTTGAAGTCGCAACCTTTGAAGACCTCAACAACAATCTTCGTATACCCATTAGAGTGTCTTTCCTCACCATGACTGAACAATTTGTGGTCGTTCCATAAAAAATCATTAGCTGATGGAGGGTAGAAGACACAACTCTGGTCATATGGATCCATGGCCTCTCTAAGAGCAAGTTGTAACTCGTGTTGATATCCATTACCTAAAATTAAACACTAAACTCTGTGAGGCCTACTTGAATCCCTAAATTCACCACTCCTATGGCATCTCTTTACCCCTATCAAAATCCCTTACATTGAATTGGTTCAGGTGAACCTTTCCTAAGTCAAAGTTTAACTGTTTGAGATTATAGAGTGGACAAATAGTAAGACCAGACCCGTCATCGATCAATACATGATTTATAATCTTGTCTCAACACTTAATAGTGACATTCAGAGCTTTGTTGTGCATTGCACCTTTAAAGGGTAGCTTCTCGTCACTAAAGCTGATACGGTGCCCCCGAACTACTTGGCTTATCATAGCCGCCAAATTAATGTTTGTACCCACGGGCACATAGGTGTCATCTAGAGCCTTCATCAAGGATTGTCTGTGCAGTTGTGAACTCATCAATAAGGCTCACATAGAGATTTGAGTCAGTGTCTTCTCCGGGTGTTTCATAATTGAATAGTCTTTCAGCTGGATCTTTCTTCAAAACTCTTCTGCCTCACTGATTGGCCTTTTTGATTGGTCCTTCTTGTGCCATCCCTGGGCTAGTTCTTCCAGAGTGTAGCACCTACAGATCTAGTCATGCCCTGGGTGGCAGCGGTTTCGATCAAAAACCTCTTGTAAGCGAGAAATTCTCTTGGCACCAAAGCAACAACTTTTTCAGATGTCGTAATGACGAATTCATTTTTCTCTTTTAAGCACAATGCGACTACAATATTTTCAAGTTCATCAGGACCAGCCGGAACGATCACCTTTGCTATGCACACTCATCCTCCGTCTCTATCATATTGATAATGGCGCCTCCATGGTTCAGCAGAAGGTTACTATTAATGTTGGGTACGACGATCTGAAGGGTGACCACTTTCTGGTCGAGATCTTGTGTTTTAAATTAATATAGCCCTCAGCATCATGCCCAACACTATTGGAATGATACACACACCTTTGATCGGCTCGGTAGAACCTGGAGCTACTATCAACTTGCATTGGCTCAACCAGATGAATAATACATGCCGCGGTCAATCGCTCAAACAACATTGTCCGACTTTCAATAAGAGGAGTAAAATTTTGAGAAGGTTTTTTCTCAAAATGTGGACGAGGAGATCATAACTACCTTGCTGAGGGGGAGACCCTTGACGATAATTTGGAGTATTTTGCCGGGGAGGTGCTCGAAACTTTGGGTCTGAAGGGGTTGGATAATTTGGCTGTGGAGCTTGGTAGTTTGATTGAGTATTTTGGTAATATGGAGGTGGAGTTTTGTAGACGGGAGGGGGAGATCGGTAATTTGATTAGACATTTGCACAATTAGGGGATTGGACTTGATATGTCGGGGGAGCATTTTGGTATTGTGGAGGTGGATTTTAGTAAACTAGAGGCGGAGTTTGGTAAATGGGAGGTGCAGTTTAGAAACTTGGAGGGGTATTTTTGTAATTTAGAGGAGGGGTATTTTGATAATTTGGAGGAGGGGTTTGATAACCAGTCTAGGTATAAGAAATCGGGTACGAATTTTGTGAAGTTCGAGAACGACCTATGTATTGTGAAGAATTTTCGGAGTGTTTCTTTCCCTCAGACGCATAGGAAATAAAAGATACACCTTCCCTCTTCTTCTTCAATAATCTAGAAGATCCGACCGAAGCACCAAAGTGGCCAAACTTCCTGGTCCTTAACCGGTTTTCGATAGTCACACCCACCTTGACTATCTCTGCAAATTTTGCTCCAATGAGCAACATTATCCAGTCATAGTATTATGGTTCTTGAATACGCACAAACACTTCAATAAATTCCTTTTCTGACATAGGAAGTCGGACTCTGGCGGCCTCTTTCTTCCATCTATATGCATACTCACGGTGGCTCTCAGTTGACTTCTGTCTAATCTTCCCCAAAGAGTATCAGTCAGGAACAATTTCTACATTGTATCCAAATCGTTCGATAAAATCCTTAGCGAGTGCATTTCAATTGGACCATTGTTTTATTTCCTCGGAAGTAAACCATTCCAATGCTTCCCCACTTAAGTTTCGGCTAAAGAGCCGCATCAACAAATCTTCATTTTTACCAACTCCAATGATTGATCGAAATAGGCTCTCAGATAAGCTAGTGGATTATCAGTTCCATCAAAAGCATTGAACTTCGAGACCTTGAACCCTTTCGTAATGTCCAAGTCTGGGTGGATGCATAAATCTTCATAATTCAATCCAACAACTTCTGTAGTATAATGAAACTCTTTCATAACTTTGTTGATCTCTTCGTTTATACTTTGCTCGGACTATTCTTCCTTAGCCCTCCACTCTCTTTCATATTTCTCGTAATGATAAAGTTCATATTAATTATCATAAGGTTCATTTTGGATTAAGAAAGTAGGTTTCGAAGGCAAGGGTGGAGCGACAGGAAGATTTTGGGTATTTTAAGGGGCTTTGTATAACAGGGGGAATGTTTGAGGGTTGATATTTTGGTTTTGAGGATGGGGGAAAGTCTGAGAATTGTTTATATTCTGGTTTTGAGGGAAAGGGAAGGTTTGAGGGTTGGTACTTTAAAGAGGAGGTGGTGTTTGATAAGAAGCAGAGACGCGATGAGAACTTGGGGTAGTTAAATCGATGATGGAAAGATTTTGGACAGGGTTGGAGGTTGGGTTATAGACATGTTCTGCATTTGAATTCGATGGTGGAAAGTAGAGTGGAGGCCTTTTGTCTCCTGGGGTGTTGACAGCGAAAATTGGTTTTGGCAAATCTTGCTTTCTATGCATCTAAATCTTTAGATCGGCAATCTATTGCATTAGTTGCTTGATTAACTCATTCTGTTCAGTGGTAGAGGACTGAACCTACAACAACTTCAGGCCAGTCTCTTCACAGTTATCACCCATTGTTGCTTTTCCTTTAGTGAATTCCATCCAGGGAAGGAATCTTTGGGAGCTTGGATCTTGTAAAATAAGGATGCTCGGCCAGCTTATCAACACAAATCAGTTCTAAGTACCTGTAAAACAAAAATAACTCAAAGGCAAATCTGTTAGTTTCAACTCATGAAAACATGATGCACAATATCACATAAAAAGCATATAAACACATGAGAGTTGTTTATTTGAGGTCATGCTAACCCACGAGTAACGAGGACTGATTTAAATAAGTAGGAATTTGCTCATTTGATTTCTAGACTAGTGAATCAAGAAGGTTGATTTGCATTGAGCTAAGGTCTTCTTGATCTGTCTCTTGGCACGTGTTTATTGTACTCAATATTTCCTTGCAGAATGAAGGGAAAAGGAAAATTTAAAAAGATAGGGGCCAGGCCTTGAAAGGTTACCTACGTATCACGAAGGAGAAATCTGGCCCTACGTAGTTTGAGTACAAAGATGATTTTGCTTTTTTTACTCATTCATGACTTGATTACAACGAAATTGAAAACATACGATAAAAAATCTTAAAACATAAACTGTGCCTTTCTTAATGCTTCTTATTTTGAGAAGCTAAAGTTCTCATTTGTCCACTCTTTCAACAATAACAAGGGGGATAATTGACATGGATCCTTTCTTTGTTGATTAGTGACTCCACATCATAACGTAATACGAGACACTTTTCAATGTTGTGAATCCTAGTGCCATGATAAGGGCAGGTTTCAATAATTTCACTATCAAGGGCAGAGGCCACTCTTGCCTGCTTTTTAGTAGGGGTCAAGATCCCGTCTTGAACCAACTTAAGGTAGATACTCAAACGTGAATCCTCAAAAGCTATAAAGTTATGACAGTGAAATAAAGTATGCTCGGTGACTGGCATACCAGGCCCTGGTTGGTCACAAGTAAGGATAGTGTGGGGAACCTACCTATAGCTAATTCTCTCGCTACTGATCAGGTCATGGATTACAGTCCTCAGTTCCACACATTAATCTGTGGTGTGCCCTTTTTTGTCTTCATGATAGGCATTTCTTATTTGCGTCTTCAGGTTCAACCTTGGAAGTGAGCCCCTTGACGGGATGCAGGATGCCTACGGCCTGAAGAGTCTCAATGAGAGCACATGAAATAACTTCGACACCCACGCTATAGTTTTCATAGTATGCTTGGAGGGTAATCTTTTCATCCCCTTCTTTCAATCGTCCTAACAAAAGGGTCGTATAATAACTTCATTTTTGGGTTCTCCCTAAGTAATTTCAGGCTTAATGTCTTCTGGGATAGTGGAATTAACCTCTCTTACGAGGAAAGGATATTTTTCACATAACTTTCGAATCTCAAGCATTGTGTCCTCTTTCTTCTTCAAAGTCATGGCTATCACTTCATCGACCATAGTCAATCTCTTCTTTCTGGTCTCAATTTCTATGTCCATTGCAACACTTTTGACCAATGCAACTGAAGTGTTGAAGTCTACTTCCATAGTTTTTCTCTCGACCTCTCGAATCTCTTGATTGATTTGGTGCAACTTCAACATCAATTCTTCTTTAGTCAGCTCAACCTCAACACTTGGTCTCTTTCCATCTTAGCGGCAAATTCAACCTTTCGTGAGATGATAGAGTAAGGTTTTAGGATTTGGTAATGGAATTCAGTTTTTTGCGGAGAAACTCAAGACTCGAAGAATATTTTGGTCGAACATTGGATAGTGACTTTCTTTTGTTTTTGTGGAGATCTTTCAGAAAAATTTCGGAAAGGGGTGGGATAGAACATCCTCATTCAAAGCAACATATTCACATAAACAGTTAAAACACGCAAACAGGCAAACAAATATCGCATCCTAAACATATATGTGACCCTTTTATGTAGTGGGTAGGCCTACCAAATTGAAGGATGTGTATGTCTTTTTAAACCAATTCATTATCCCTAAAATATTTCATTGATATCATTCAAAAATGTTTAACAAACATCAAAATGGGGAAATAAGTTCAGGAAAGTAAATAAAAAAATGAAGTACAAATAAAAGCAATCCCATGCAGTGGATGAGAATAAACTTCAAACTGCTTCTGATCATTCATCAAGTCTGGTTCTCTTCATGATGCTGACTTCTTCCCATATGGAATATCTATTTTCCATAAATGATCTCTTGCTACCCGAACCCCTTCTTCATACCCGACCCTCTCTATGGACTAGATATGTAGATCCATGCTATTATTTAACTCAGACATACACTGTCTTACTTTTCGTAGTTATTGTTTCAGCTGGTCTATGACTTTGGCGTTCTCTGAATGCCGGCGTTGATGATGCAACTCATTTTATCATACTTTTTCTTGAAATCGGTGGAGTCGAACTTGATATTTAGCACCAATATCTTCAACATGATGAGGGACATTTGGACCTAGCTCGATGGTTCTGGCGGGGTTCTTCTTCAACAATTCTTTGTAATCCTCAGAACATTCAGGTTGAAATCTTTTTGGCACCGTCTCACCCAACACCCTTCTAGTCTTCCATATTCGAAGTATCTTTGCGGAAAAAGCGACTTGGCCATTTTCATGATCCGTTTCAAATTTTCTTATGTCTGCAGTTTAGGGAAGCTCTGGTTTTCCTCCTAGTTGCCTAAGGAGTCGACCAGGAACATAAGGTCGAGTCCCTCTCAATCCGACAAATATCAAGAAAGGAACCCATTCACCTCAAGTCATGATTTGTTTTGTTACCACCCGAATTTTGATTGACCATTGCACATTTCCTTCTTTTAATCCCTAAAGTCTTGGATACCAAAAATCTTGACCCCCATTTCTACGGAAATGAGTAAGGTATATCCACCAATTGTGAGATTCAAGTTTGTTTGGTCGTGTCTTGGGATTTGGTTCTTGTGGATCATGGGCTTTGAGCAAGTGTCTTATCATCCACCACTAAAGTTTCAAGTTGCATTGTTAAAAGAAACGTCCACCACTTTGATATTTATCTAAAGCTATGTAAATGTCAGCAAGAATCATGGGCGCCAAAGCGTAGTATTTGATTACCGACCCATATCTTACTCCATTAAAAATGAGTGACCATTACTACACTTGGATGGATAGTCTACTTCGGGCCTTTCAGGGAATACCATAGTCCCAAGTAAGCATATCGCAAAAGCCAAAGGATGTGCTTTCTTCCAAGTTTCCTCCAAAACAAATTATTCTTTAAACTTTTTGAAAGCTCTTGCACGTCCAAATCGATGATAAATCTTCCGAAGTTAAATTTTTGGTCAGGGGAAGCTTGTCCATCCATTCGGCTTTGACAAGTTAAAGTTCTTTTTTGATTCTATCAAAGTCCCATATTTGAGGTAGAAGGAGTTCACTATCAGGCTGATGTTTCCTTTTGTTGCACATGCCTACACTTTCATAACTGGCAGGAACTTCTTCGATAGTTGGAGTCATTTCTACTTTTCTAAAACGGAATACCATGATTTTACTATCCCAAAATTGCACCATCATTTCGATCAAATCGGGCCAAGCCTCCATTTCCATTAGTGATGGGAGATAGCCTATGTGTCTTTGGACCTCTTTCTTGTCTTCGCTATTCATAAAATTCCACCACACTTGGAGGTAAGGATGAGGTAGAGTCACCATTCGGGTCCTTAAAGGCTTGTACACTAGATCTATTGTACAAAAAAGAAATGAAAAAGGAAAGTCACCCTACCCCCAAAGGTAAGTCACCCCACCCCCAATGGATAGCATATTTGTTTTAAAAAGACATATACATTTTTCAATTATACAGATAAGCATGATTGTCTTTTATTGACCAATGGGCCAAATAGACACAACACGCCTTAGGTGTTGAGTCATCTTAATTTAAATGCACTAAATTGAGGGATTTGGTTTCGCTTTATGCTAGTTGACTAAGAGTGGCTTCTGAGAGACCAGGAACCTAAGCGGAGAACTTAGGCTGGAACTTACAACAACCATTGGATGCATGACGAACTAATAAATTCCCGTTCATTCCAAAAAAGGGTTAGGTATAAAAAAGACCGACTGCGGTTTTGCAAAACCGTTCTTTAATATACATTATTTGTGTCGTTGTGACGAAATATGCCATGGCTGCAATAATGACAATTAATATAGCAATTTAAACAAGTAAAACATAGATAAGCAAAACAAATCATTAATTAATAACAAATAGTCAAACAGTCAAATCATTGGGGGATTTAAAACAAATCTACTATTCGTTGGTGGTGGGGTGACTTACTTTTGGTGGTGGGGTGACTTTCCTTTTTCATTTCTTTTTTGTACGATGGATCCAGTGTACAAGCCTTTAAGGACCCGAATGGTGACTCTACCTCATCCTTACCTCCAAGTGTGGTGGAAGGTTATGAATAGCGAAGACAAGAAAGAGGTCCATAGACACATAGGCTATCTCTCGTCACTAATGGAAATGGAGGCTTGGCCTTATTTGATCGAAACGATAGTGCAATTTTGGGATAGTAAAATCATGGTATTCCATTTTGGGGAAATAGAAATGACTACAACTATCGAAGAAGTTCCTGCCAGTTATGAGAGTGTAGGCATGTGCAACAAAAGGAAACATCAGCCTGAGATTGATCTCTTTCTACCTCAAATATGGGACTTTGACAGAATCAAAAAAGAACTTTCACTTGTCAAAGCTGAATGGATGGACAAGCTTCTCGAACCAAACATTCCACTTCGGAAGATTTATCATCGATTTGGACCTTCAACAACTTTATAAATGTTTAAAAAAGAATTTGTTTTGGAGGAAACTTGGAAGAAAGAACGTCATTTTGCTTTTGCGATATGCTTACTTGGGACTATGGTATTCCCTCAAGGCCTAAGCTACACTATCCATCCGAGTGTAGTAATGGTCACTCTTGCCATTTTTAATAGAGTAACCTATGGGTCGGCAATCAAGTACTACACTTTGGTGCCCATGATTCTTGCCAACATTTACAGACTTTAGATAAATGTCAAAGCGGTGAACGTTTCTTTCAAGGATGCAACTTGATACTTTAGTGGTGGATGACGAGACACTTTCTCAAAGCCCATGATCCACAAGAACTAGATCCCATGACACAACCAAACAAACTTGAATCTCACGGTTGGTGGATATACCTTAATCATTTTCATAGAAATGGAGGTCAAGAATTGTGGTATCCATGGTTTCAGGGATTAAGAGAAGAAAATGTGCAATGGTCAATCGAAAGTCTGGTGGTAACAAAACAAATCGTGACTTGAGGTGAAGGGGTCCCTTTCTTGATATTTTTCGGATTGAGAGCGACTCGACTTTATGCTCCCGCTCGAGTCCTTAAGTAACTAGGAGGAAAACAAGAGCTTCCCCAAACTGCAGACATGAGAAAATTTGCAACAGATCATGAAAATGACCAAGTCACTTTTTCTGCAAAGATACTTCGAATATGGAAGACTTGAAGGGTGTTGGGTGAGCCGGTACCAAAAAGATTCAACCTGAATGTTCTGAGGAGTACAAAGAATTGTTGAAGAAGAACCTTGTCGGAACCATCGAACCTAGTCCAAATGTCCCTCATCATGTTGAAGATGTGGGTGCTAAACATCAAGTTCAACTCCACCAACTTCAAGAGAAGTATGAGGAAAATGAGTTGAATCATCAACGCCGACATTCAGAGAATGCCAAAGTCATAGACCAACAGAAGCAAGATCTATGAAAATCAAGACAGTGCATGTTTGAGTTAGATGAGGGTTGGGTATGAAGAAGGGGTTCAACTAGTAAGAGATCATTTGTGGCCAAACAGATATTCCATATGGGAAGAAGTTAACATCGCCAGGAGAACCAGAGTTGATGAAGGATTAGAAGCAGTTTGAAGTTTATTATCATCCACTACGTGTGATTGCTTTTATTTGTACTTCATTTTGTTATTTACTTTCTTGAACTTATTTCCCCATTTTGATGTTTGTTAAGCATTCTTTGAATGCTATCAATGAAATATTTTGGGGATAATGAATTGGCTTAAAAAGACATACACATCCTTCAATTGCGTGTTTTAAATGTTTATGTGAATATGTTGCTTTGAATGAGGACGTTCTAGCCCACCCCTTTTCAAAAAAATTCTGAAAAGTCTCCACAAAAACAAAAGGCAAGTCACTATCCAATGTTCGACCAAAATATTCTTCGAGTCTTGAGTTTCTCAGTAAAAATTGAATTCCATTACCAAATCCAAAAACCTTACTCTACCATCTCAGGAATAGTTGAATTTATTGCTAAGATGGAAATAGACCAAGATGTTGAGGTTAAGCTGATTGAAGAAGAATTGATGTTGAAGTTGCACCGAATCAATCAAGAGATTTGAGAGGTCGAGAGAAAGACTATGGAAGTAGACTTCGCCACTGCAGTCACATTGGCCGAAAGCGCTGCAATGGACATAAAATTTGAGACCAGAAAAAAGAGATTGGTTATGGTCGACGAAGAGATAGCAATGACTTTGAAAAAGAAAGAGGACACATCGCTTGAGAATCTAAAGTAAAATGAAAAATATCCTTTCCCCACAGGAGAGGTTAATTCCACTGTCCTTGAACACATTAAGCCTGAAATTGCTGAGGGAGAACCCAAAAATGAAGTTGATAATACGACACTTTTCTTAGGACGATTGAAATAATGGGATGAAAAGATCTCCCTCCAAGCATACTGTCAAAACTATAGTGTGGGGGCCAAAGTCGTTTCATATGCTCTCATTTATGACTCTTCAGGCCGTAGGCATCCTGTATCCCATCGAGGGGCTCACTTCCAAGGTTGAAACTGAAGACGCATATATGAAATGCGCCTATCATCAAGACCAAAAAGGGCACACCATAGATGAATATGTGGAGCTGAGGACTGTAATCCACGACCTGATTAATAGCAAGAGAATTAGCTATATGTGGGGGTCCACAACTATCCTTACTTGTGCCCAACCAAAGCCTCTTATGTTGGTCACAGAGCATACTTTATTTCACCGTCACAACTTCACAGCTTTGGGTATCCACCTTAAGTTGGTTCGAGGCGTGATCTTAACCCCTACTAAAAAGAAGGTAAGAGTGGCCTCTGCCTTTGGAAGTGAAATCACTGAAACCTGCCCTTATCATGGCACTACGGACCACAACATTGAAAAGTTTCTCATATTCCGTTATGATGTGGAGTCACTGATCAATAAAGGAAGGATCCAACTCAAGTATCCCCCTCGTTATCGTTGAAAGGGTGGACAAAGGAGAACTTTAGATTCTTGGAAGAAGAAGCCTTGAGAAAGGAACAATTTATGTTTTATGAGTTTTTATCGTATGTTTTCAATTTTGTTGTAATCAAGTCATGAATGCGTGAAAAATCAAAATCATTTTTGTACTCGAACTATGTAGGGCCTGATTTCTCCTTCGTGAGATATGTACCATCCTTTCAAGGACCGACCCCTATCTTTTTGAAACTTTCTTTTCCCCTTCATTCTACAAGGTAATATTGAGTACAATCAATAGGTGCCAAAAGACACATCAAGAAAACCTTAGCTCAATGCAAGTCAACCTTCCTGATTCACTTAGTCTCGAAATCAAATGAGCAAATTCCTGCTTATTTAAATTTGTCCTTGTTACTTGTGGTTTAGCATGTCCTCAAACAAAGTAACTCTTATGTGTTTATATGCTTTCTATGTGATATTTTGCATCATGTTGTCATGAACTGAAACTAGCAGACTTGCCTTTGAGTTGTTTTTCTTTTAAAGGTACTTACAACAGTTATGTGTTGATGAGCTGGCCGAGCATCCTTATTTTACAAGATCCAAAGCTCCCAAAAATTCATTCCTTGGTCGGAATTCACTGAAAGGAAAAGTAACAATGGGTGATAATTGTGAAGAGACTAGCTTGACTAAAGTTGTTATGGTTCAGCCCTCTACCGCTGAACAAAATGAGTTAATTATGCAACTAATGCAACATATTGTTGATCTAAAGGTTTAGATGCAAAGAAAGCAAGATTTTCCAAATCCAGTTTTCACTGTCAACACTTAGGCACGGAAGGCCTCCACTCTACTTGCTGCCTTCGATTTCAAATGCAGAACATGTCAAGAACCCACCCTCCAACCCTGTCCAAAATCCCTCTATCATCAATTTAACTACCCCAATACTCATCATGCCTCGGCTACTTATCGAGCACCACCTCCTCCTCAAAGTACCAACCCTCAAATCTTCCCTCCCCCTCAAAACCAGAATATAAACAATCATCAGACTTTCCCCCAACCTCAAAACAAAAATACAAACTTTCAAACATTCCCCAAGATATACCAAGCCCTTCAAAATACCCAAAATCCTCCCGTCGCTCCACCCTTACCTCCAAAGCCTACTTTCCTTATGCTAATTGTTTTGAACTTGATCATTATGAGGAATATGAAAGAGAGTGGAGGGCTAAGGAAGAATTGTCCAAGCAGAGTATAAAGGAAGTGTTCAACAAAGCTATGAAAGAGTTTCATTATACTCTAGAAGTTGCCAGATTGAATTATGAAGATTTATGCATCCACCCAGATTTGGACCTTCCGGAAGGGTTCAAGGTGCGGAAGTTTGATACTTTCGGTGGAACTGGTAATCCGCTGGCTCATCTGAGAGCCTATTGCGATCAATCGTAGGAGTTGGTAAAAATGAATCTTTGTTGATACAGCTCTTTAGTCGAAGCTTAAGAGGGGAAGCATTAGAATGGGTTACTTCCCAGGAAATGAAACAATGGTCCAGTTGAAACACACTCACCAAGGATTTCATCAAACGATTTACCTACAATGTAGAGATCGTTTCTGACCGATACTCTTTGGAAAAGATTAGACAGAAGTAAACTGAGAGCTACCGCGAGTATGAGCATAGATTAAGGAAAGAGGCCGCCAGAGTCCGACCACCTATGTCGGAAAAGGAATTTATTGAAGTGTTTGTGCATATTCAAGAACCAGAACACTATGACAGGATAATATTGCTCATTGAAATAAAATTTTCAGAGATGGTCAAGGTGGTGAGACTATCAAAGACAGGTTAAGGACTGGGAAGATTGCCATGTTTCTACTTCGGTCGGATCTTCTTGATTATTGAAGAAGAAGAGGGAAGATGTATCTTCTATTTCCTATGCGTCTGAAGGAAAGAAACACTCCAGAAAATCTTCACAATACAAAAGTCGTTCACAAACTTCACAGAATTCATACCCAATTTCTTATGCCTAGAATGGGTATCAAACTTCTCCTTCAAAATACCCCTCCTCCAAATTACCAAAATACCCCTCTGAGTTTCCAAACCTCAACTCCCGTTTACCCAACTCCGCCTCCACTTTACCAAACCCACCTCCACAATACCGAAATGGTCCCCCGACATATCAAGTCCTATCCTCTAATTGTGCAAATCTCCAATCAAATTACCAAGTTACCCCTCTCGTCTACCAAACCCCACCTCCATATTACCAAAATACTCAATCGAACTACCAAGCTCCACAACCAAATTATCCAACCCCTTCATATCCAATGTTTCGAGCACCTTCCCGGCAAAATACTCCAAATTATTGCCAAACGCCTCCCTCTCAGCAAGGTAGTTATGATCTCCCTCGTGTACGTTTTGAGAAGAAACCTACTCAAAATTTTACTTCTCTCATTGAAATCGGACAAAGATGTTTGAGCGATTAATCGCGGCAGGTATTATTCATCTGGTTGAGCCAATGCCAGTTGATACAAACTCCAGTTTCTACCGAGCCGATCAAAGGTGTGTGTATCATTCCAATAGTGCATGGCATGATACTGAGGACTGTATTAATTTAGAGCACAAGATCCAGGACTTGATCGACCAGAAAGTGGTCACTCTCCAGACCACCATACCTAACTCAACAGTAACCCTCTACTGAACTATGAAGGTGCTACTATCAATATGATTGAGACGTAGGATGAGTGGTGCATGGCAAAGGTGATAGTTCTAACTGGTCCTGATGACCTTGAAAGGTTGTAGCCTCATTGTTCTTGAAAGAGAAAGGAATTCCTGATTATGACACTTGAGAAAGTTGTTGCCTTGGTGCCAAGGGAAGTTCCCGCTCAAGAGAGGTTTATGATCGTAACCGCTTCCACCCAGGGAATGACCAGATCCAGTAGGTGCTACACTTTGGAAGAACTAGCCTGGGATGAAACAAGAAGGACCAATCGAAAAGGCTAATCATCGAGGGAGAGGTGAAAGAGTTTTGGCAGAAGATGCAGCCGGAAGACTATTCAATTGTGAAACACCTGGAGAAGACACTAGCTCAAATCTCTGTGTTGGCCTTATTGATAAGTTCACAACTGCACAAACAAACCCTGATGAAGGCTATAAACGAGACTTTTGTGCCCATGGGTACAAATAATGATAATCTGGCAGCTATGATAATAACAAGTAGTTCGGGTGCACCACATCAACTTTTGTGATAAAGAGCTACCCTTTGAAAGCATAATGCACAATAAAGCTCTACATGTCACTATTAAGTGTCGAGACAAGATTATAAATCGTGTCTTGATTTATGAAGGGTCTGTCTTAATATTTTTCCACTCTAAACTCTGAAATAGTTAAACTTTGACTTGTGAAAGGTTTACCAGAATCAAGTCAATGGAAGGCTTTCGACGGGGGGTAAAGAGATACCTTGAGAGGGGATTCAAGTAGGACCCACAGAGTTTAGTGTTGAATTTCAAGTAATAGATATCAACACTAGTTACAACTTGCTCTTGGGGAGGCTGTGGATCTATATGGTCGGAGCTGTGCCTTTTACCCTCCATCAGCTGATGAAATTTATATGGAACGACCACGAATTGGTCATTCAAGGTGAGGGAAGCCACTCCAATGGGTATACGATGATTGTTGATGAGGTCTTTAGAGGTTGTGACTTCTACACGGTGGTGCTAGTCAATGCCACCGGTGACGACTGGGATCCAGAATCCCGTATACTTTATGTTTATAAGATGATAGCCATTGACATGCTCAGAAGTGGTTTAGAACTAGGTTTTGGATTAGGGAAGTATTTTCAAAGAATCGTCGAGCCTATCCAGATTCCCGTAAAAGGATCAAATTTTGGTTTGGGATATGTACCTACAGAAGATGATGTGGCAGAAGTGATGAGCAAGAATGTTGATTGGGCGTTGTCCAGGACAATACCTTACTTGTACTAGTTATTTCGAGTGCGGGATTATGTCAATAAAGACAGTGTCGGGGAAGAAATTTGGGACCTTTTTGAGAAGTTGACGCAATCTTTGAGGAAGAGATCGGGACATCGGGCATCCATAATGTTGATGTCACGACCCGAGTCTACACCTAGACATGGCCGGCACTCAAGAACAATTTCTAGTCCGAAAGCGAACCCTCATCCTGGCTGACTACAAGCGGAAGACTAACTTAAGCATGCAAAAGCTTAAAACTGAATAAAATTCAATAAACTCAACTTTTCAAAACTTCAACTCAAATGAAGAACTTAGAATAAAATAATATATTCAACTCGTCATAAAATAGGCAATTTAAGTGTTTAAAATATTTAATAAAATAAATGAATAATACAGATTTCTCAACTATACTGACTATCTATGAACCCTCTAACTGATAATGATGGAAGTCGGGAAAAGACCCATGACATCCTAACACAACTGAAAAGTAAATGAAATCCATTAGAAATAAGGAGGCTCACCATAGTTAACTCGAACATCTGGATGTATCAAGGAAGCTCCAGTTGATGATCCTGAATACCTGTGTCTACATCATGAGAGGATGCAGGCCAAATGGCTCAGTACGTGGAATGTACAAGCATGTAAGGGGAATTATAAAGCATTACATAAGCTTGAAAGAATCTGCAAGAAACTGAAGAACTTACCTGGCACAACTCAACTCAACATAACTGAACTCATTTCAATATAAAGCAGTTTAAAATAAGTGCAATATAAAGAAAAAGGAAAATTGTTTAAAACATGATGTTAACTCATAATCATAATATCATAAAAGACATACCCTGCTCCCTCTCAAAGTCTACTCGTGCAATGCATGAATGAAGTCCCGTACCCCCATTCATACCAAACAGAACCATGCAAATACTACTGTGGGAGTTTCTCTAACTGACAACCATCACATCAGAGATATTGTGACGATACAACGATGTTCCTCACGCTACCAACACATCTTATACACGGCCAAAGGTATAGGACATGAATTACTAAGTGGATCCACTATTCTATGCGAAAAGGATTAGTCTAAAAAGTATGAACTTTTTCTACCCACGATGGCTACATGGTTTAAGGGGGCTGATAGTTGTATAAACTCTTCCCCATAGGTGCTCCATACTACTCCAAAACATATTACATTATATTAGCTCTTTATGTTTAAAAACATACTTCTTTTATGATTTAAGATTAGTGCTCCAAAACTTAGCTCAAAGGCTATCTTGGAAATCAAAGTTTTCCCTCTTTCTCCATTTAGAAAGAGATTACTCTTTTCTGAAAACTTGCCCGAAGGATCTTTGGAAATCTCAGTTTCCGTTCTTATTTAAATGTGAAAACATTTTAAATCTCTTTGGGAATATTTAGTCCCCATATAATTCTTGAAGAAAAGAACTTCAACTTTACTCTTTACTGAACTCAAAACTTAAGTCTTAAAACAAAGTAAAAACGTTTGTAAAAGACTTCTTAAAATATGGTTTATGCCGAATTATGGACATGAACAACTCAATGAAAGGATTTCAATAACCATAGATAGAACTCAAATACTTGGAACTCAAGAACTTCAATGACACTACTCATTTTAGGAATGCTCAACTCAGAGCTCATGCAGAATTATGAGAATGAACTACTTAGCTCAATGACTCAAAGATACTTCTCATCTCAAGACTGCTCGAATTATAGGGTTCATGCGGAATTATGGACATGAATAACCCAGCTCAAGGACTTCATGGTAATATGTAATAATCCCATGATTAGTAATGTAATCTCAAATGGGTTAGAAACTCAATACTTAAGACATGAAGATATTAATCCTCTCATATATACTCAACTTCTGGAGTTCATGCGTAATTTATGGGCATGAACAACTTGACTCGTAGGTCTACATAACATTATGGAACTCATGATTCAAGTCGTCTCATTCTCATACTTACTTTCTCAAAATTTACTCTAATCGATTATGGATCTCAAAGGATTCACAATTGAACTAAAACGCTTTCTTGAACTCTACTCTTAACTCTCTCTTGAATGTGAATTATAAATTCAAGAGTTATGGTTCATGATATGAAAGATCTCATGATGACAAACTAGGCTCATGAATACATTCTCCTCACTCTCATGCTCACTTACTCGAGTCTTGAAACGAGTTACTAGAAGTTGTAGAAGACTCCACAAAATGACTCAAAGGGACTTTCTTAGAATGTTCGAAAGAATTCTCAAAACTTAACTCTTTACTCTACCTTGAATTTAAATTATGAATTCAAGGTTATGATCATGTTAGGAATGATTTTAGGTGTTTAGAAGTAGCTTAGAGAAGGTACCCTTCGAAAGAACTCAAATGGAGCAACCGATTGCAAACTTGACGGGGAAGGCGACCCTGGGGCTATGGGTGGCGTGGAGCGCCAGCCCCTAACATTCAGAGTCTACTTTGGGGCTCTCTGGCTGGTGTGACACACCAGGACCCAACCCATAAAACCCGACGAATTTCGTTGCTCGTTTTCTCACCCTAACTCGCCTAGAATCGAACGATTTCTTCCCCAATCACTTAGAATTGATTACTTAACATAAGTACACTCTAATCTACTCAATAAATCCCTTAAAACACTCATTTTGATCTAAATAAATCATCCAAAACCCAACACCACAAGATTTAGAATGAACTTTAAGAACACCTATCAAGTTCATCAAGAACTCAAATCTTTCGAATTCAAGAATGAAATTTGTGCTGAAAATAACATGTTTGGCATGTGGGTGAAAAAACCCAACACTAGGGAACCTTACATACCTCTGAGGGATCAAACCCATGACGACAATCCGCAACAACTCTCAAGAATTTCGACGAACGCTTCGATCCTTTCTCTTTTCTCCTTTTCTCTCTTCTTCTTTTCTCTTCTTGAACTCTAAACTAAAACCCTAGGCGTAAAATAGGATTATAAAACCGAAAATAATCAGATTATATCCCTAAAATATTACTAAAAACGAATTAAATCTGATTTGGTAAGGAAAAGACCAAAGTACCCCTTACTATTTTCGGCTAACTTTTCTTAACTGGACAGCCTAACTTCAAAAGGCAATATCTCACTCATCCGACCTCGAAACTTAGCAAACTCGGCGGCGTTGGAAATATAATTCAAATATATTTCCTACTGTATCTGGTAGAATATCTAAATCATCCTGAGATAGTAGTTATGGTCGTTTGAAGTCAACCCAAAACTCATACTTAGCTTAACTTGCAAAATTTCAGATTTTGCTATTTCCAATTTAGTTCTTTTTCGAACTCAAGGTGCTACATCTAGTGAAATTAACACTTAAAGAAATTTTAATTCCTCGTTAAAATCCTACTAACAAAGAAGGATGGTTCAAGTCTTAGCTCAAAAATTTTCTGGGGTGTTACAATATCTCCCCTTTGGGATCATTCGTCCTCGAATGACGATTGGACTGGGTATGGAACGGATCACTCTTACTAAGGTCTGAGGCTAATGGTACGCTATCACTATATTCAAGTTTAGTAATCTTACAACTCCATGGAATTCTACTAACTAACACCTTCGGAACCAACGAATGTCTCTCATATAACTATTTCTCATAGTAAAACCTCATCTTCCTCTTTTTAACATCACTCCATTACTAAAAGGACCTCTGAAAGGATATCTCCCATACTCTTTGGAACTCATTACTATATTACTCTCAAACACTTGACTTGATTCACATCTTATCATCTCCCCCTTAGGTCTAAAGCTGACACTTGAAAGCTATGGACCTATTCCATAATCTCCAACTAGTCTACATCCTCTTTTACTCTAACACTCAAGGAAACCTTATCTCATGACTACCAACTCTCCATATGCAGGTACTAAGACCACCTTTTAAGGTGTTTCTCTTAACCTCTTCTGGTTATATACCCTCTCGATACACCTCTTAATGCTATTGTTACTCTTGTGACTTAGCCACACTTCACTACCCTTATCTAAAGGTTAGGGTCTCTCACTTGTACTACTCACATTCATTGCAGCAACATCTCAATTCCTCACCTACTCTATGTCAAGTTTACTAGATCAAATCTCAAGACTAACATCATCACCCTCATGTTGTCATTCCTTGGATCATGACACTCATCTCAAATTCAAGCTTAATGTTCATTACTAAAACTGAATATCAATACGATTGGTCACCTACCATACCATATCTCATTACTTGATCAGTTTTATAACATTCTGAACATCATGACCCTCTCAAACAACTCATAAGCCTAGCTTAGATCTATCACTTCATAAATAATCTGCCCTCTTATTCAACACATGAAGTTAGTCTCCTTTAATACGATGGCACATCGACATCAACTCTATTCTGGTTAACAAACATATACTTTATCTTATCTTGACTAGCAACTCTTACTCTACCCATAAGGGAAAAATCCTCATCAATAACTTACTGGGTGCATGACTATAGTAATATAGCTCTTCAAAACACTATATTCCTTTCTTAACTCACTAAACCTCTGCATACTTTCCTCTAACTTTGGGTTCTTTCACTACTATTGTTCATGATCTCGTAACTCATGTTACCTTTTAGGGTGGAAATATTACCCAAGCTCTAAACATACCTCCTCATAAGGATCTCAGCTGAAACAAGGCTTAAGGAAAAGAGTACCACTCGCTATTAGCTCAAACACACGATTCATATAATTATGGGTGCATTCCTCTGAAACTCAACACTTAACTTACTCTTTGAGCTACTCTCAAGCCCCTCTGGAGTCTCATGACTTTCTCAACACTCTTGCTAAGAACAACTCATCGATAAAGGACTGACTTTTATTTTCAACTACCTCTTGTATGATGGGCAGTCGAATGAATTTGAAGAAATGCACGAGCATGAATAAATCTCTAGGACTTAGCTCTATTGCACGATTAATACTATAAAAGAAGGAAAACTTTTCTTAAATATATGTAGTCCATCGTTTATAAAAGTGGGGCCCTCACAACCATAAACAAGATCCTATTTGACACGGCTTCATAGACACCCTGTGCTCTGATACCAACTTTGTCATGACCCGAATCTACACCCTGGAGGTGGTGAGCACTCAAGAACCATTGTTGGTGCCGAAGCGAACCCTCATCCTGGCTGACTACAAGCGGAAGACTAACTTGAGCATGCAAAAGCTTAAAACTGAATAAAATTCAATAAACTCAACTTTTCAAAACTTCAACTCAAATGAACAACTTAGAATAAAATAATATATTCAACTCGCCATAAAAAAGGTAACTTAAGTCTTTAAAGAATATAATAAAATAAATGAATAATACAGACTTCTCAACTATATTGACTATCTATGAAAGAATCTGAAAGAAACTGAAGAACTTACCTGGCTCAACTCAACTCAACATAACTGAACTCATTTCAATATAAAGCAGTTTAAAACAAATGTAATATAAAGAAAAAGGAAAACTGTTTAAAATATGATGTTAACTCATAATCATAATATCATAAAAGACATACCATGCTCCCTCTCAAAGACTACTTGTGCAATGCTTGAATGAAATCCCATACCCCCATTCATACTAAGCAGAACCCCTAGAGGAACAATGAAAATACTGTTGTGGGAATTTCTCTAACAGAAAACCATCACATAAGAGCTATTGTGATGATACAGCGATATTCCGCACGCTGCCAACGCATCATATACCCAGCCAAAGGTATAGGACCTGAATTACTAAGTGGATCCACTAGTCTATGCGAAAAGGATTCATCTAAAAAGTATGACCCTTTCTACCCATGATGTCTACATGGTTTAAGGGGGCTGATAGTTATATAAACTCTTCCCCATTGGTGCTCAATACTACTCCCAAAAATATTACATTATATTAGATCTTTATGTTTAAAACATACTTCTTCTATGATTTGAGATTATTGCTCAAAAACTTAGCTCAAAGGCTATCTTGGAAATCAAAGTTTCCCCTCTTGCTTCATTTGGAAAGCGATTACTCTTTTCTAAAAACTAGCCCGAAGGCTCTTTGGAAATATCAATTTCCATTCTTATTTAAATGTGAAAACATTTTAAATCTCTTTGGGAATACTTAGTCCCCATATACTTTTTGAAGAAAAGAACTTCAACTTTACTCTTTACTGAACTCAAAACTTAAGTCTTAAAACAAAGTTAAAACGTTTGTAAAAGACTTCTTAAAATATGGTTTATGCCGAATTATGGACATGAACAACTCAATGAAAGGTTTTCAAGAACCATAGATAGAACTCAAATACTTGGAACTCAAAAACTTCAATGATACTACTCATTTCAAGAATGCTCAACTCAGAGTTCATGCGGAATTATGAGCACGAACTACTCCACTCAATGACTCAAAGATACTTCTCATCTTATGACTGCTCAAATTATAGGGTTCATGCAGAATTATGGACATGAATAACCCAACTCAAGGACTTCATGGGTAACATGTAATAGTCCCATTATTAGGAATGTAATCTCAAATAGGTTAGAAACTCAATACTTAAGACATGGAGATATTACTCTTCTCATAGATACTCAACTTCTGGAGATCATTCGGAATTTATAGGCATGAACGACTTGACTCGTAAGCTTACATAACATTATGGAACTCATGATACAACTCTTCTCATTCTCATACTTCCTTTCTCAAAATTTACTCAAATCGATTATGGATCTCAAAGGATTAACAATTGAACTTACAAGCTTTCTTGAACTCTACTCTTAACTCTCTCTTAAATGTGAATTATGAATTCAAGAGTTATGGTTCATGATATGAAAGATCTCATGATTAAAAAAGAGACTCATGAATACATTTCCTCACTCTCATGCTCACTTACTTGAGTCTTGAAACAAGCTACTAGAAGTTGTAGAAGACTCCACAAAATGACTCAAAGGGACTTTCTTAGAATGTTCAAAAAAATTCTTGAAACTTAACTCTTAACTCTACCTAGAATTTGAATTATGAATTCAAGGCTATGATCATGTTAGGAATTATTTTAGGTGTTTAGAAGTAGCTTAGAGTAGTTAGAATCGAAAAGGAGTGAAGGTACCCTTCGAAAGAACTCAAATGGAGCAACCGATTGCAAACTTGATGGGGTAGGTGACCCTGGGGTTATGGGTGGTGTGGAGTTCCAGCCCCTAACTTTCAGAGCCTACTTTGGGGCTCTCTGTCTGGCACAACATGCCAGGCCCTAACCCAGAAAACCTGACGAATTTCTTTACTCGTTTTCTCACCCTAACTCGCCTAGAATCGAACGGTTTTTCCCATAATCACTTAGAATTGATTACTTAACATCAGTACACTCTATTATACTCAATACATCCCTTAAAACACTCACTTTGTTCCCAAGAAATCATCAAAAACCCAACACCACAAGATTCAGATTGACCTTCAAGAACTCATCAAGAACTCAAATTTTTCAACTTCAAGAATGAAATTTGCGCTGAAAATAACATGTTTGGCAAGTGGGTGAACAAACCCAATACTATGGAAGCTTACATACCTTTTATGGATCAAACCCATGGCGACAATCCGCAATAACTCTCAAGAATTTCGACGAACGCTTCAATACTTTCTCCTTTTTCTTCTTCTCTCTTCTTGTTTTCTCTTCTTGAACTCTAAACTAAAACCCTAGGCATAAACTAGGATTATAAAACTGAACCCAATCAGATTATACCCCTAAAATATTACTAAAAATGAATTAAATCTGATTTGGTAAGGAAAAGACCAAAATACCCCTTACTATTTTCGGCTAACTTTCCTTAACTGGACAGCCTAACTTCAAAAGGCTATATCTCACTCATCCGACCTCAAAACATAGAAAACTAGGCAGCGTTGGAAATATAATTCAAAGATATTTCCTAAGGTATCTGGTAGCACACCTAAATCATCCTGAGCTAGGAGTTATGGTCGTTTGAAGTCAACCCAAAACTCATACTTAACTTGCAAAATTTCAGATTTTGCTATTTCCAATTTAGTTCTTTTTCAAACTCAAGGTACTACATCTAGTGAAATTAACACTTAAGAAGTTTTAATTACTCTGTAAAATCCTACTCACAACGAAAGATGGTTCAAGTCTTAGCTCAAAAATTTTCTGGGGTGTTACAGCTGAGCTGGAGGAGCAAGAGCCAAATTGGACCTCCACACCATTTCTGATTCCCCGCTTGTCTTGGTACAAAGACATGTTTTATGTTTGCTTTAAAAATCGGTGGTAGTCCGGAGGAGCCCGAGACCCACCCTTTATGCAATTTTACTTGTTTAAGTTTCAAATTACCCCCGTGATGTTTTAAGAAGACTAGATGGCCCTTTGTCATGGCCAAAGTTTTTGCTCATTTTCAATTTGAATGAAAACGCCCCGCTTGTCGAAAATTTGTTTATTTAGTTATCTTTTTATATCCTACTTATCTAACTTTGTTTGTTTATAATTTCAGTAATAGTAATTTAAAACCATCCAATATCATGTAATGTCACGAGCTGAATGAATAAAATGAGGCAAATGATGGTGAATGCGAGGACTATGAAGAAGAGACTGCGATACATGAGCATGTTGCCGAGGAGTTTAGACAATTTGAGAACCAACAGAGGCTAATTTGGGAGATGAAGAATGTGTCAAAAAAGTGAGAATCAGTGTCCATCTGACTGAAGCTCAAAGAAGGGACCTGGTTCGTTTGCTTAGAGAATACATCGACGTATTTGTCTGGTCTTATAAGGATATGCCAGGGTTGAGTGCAAACATTGTCTCTCATAAATTGCCAATCACTCTATATTTTAGCCTAGTAAAGCAGAAAACTCTGAAGTTCAAACCAGAGTTGAGTTTGAAAATCAAGGAGGAAATTACCAAGCAAATCGAGTCCAAAGTTGTATAAGTTACACAATATTTGACTTGGCTAGAAAACATTGTTCCAGTAGCTAATAAGGACGGAAATATCATAATTTGTGTTGATTATAGAGACCTTAACAAAGCTAGCCCAAAGGATAAATTTCCACTGCCAAATATTCATATCCTCATTGATAATTGTGCCAAACATGAGATGCAGTCGTTTGTGGATTGTTTTACGGGTTATCAGTAGGTCTTGAAGCCCTACCAGGTGATGCCCTTTGGCCTCAAGAATGCCGGTGCTACTTACATGACGGCTATGACAACTATTTCCATGATATGATTCATAAAGAGATTGAGGTTTATGTGGATGATATCATCATCAAGTCCCGCGAGAGTTCAAACCACTTGACCCACTTGAGGAAGTGTTTTGATCACCTGTGTCGGTACAACTTGAAACTAAATCCTACTAAATGTGCTTTCGGAGAGCTGGCTGGCAAGTTGTTTAGATTTATAGTTCCAAGATCAATGCGATTCAAAAGCAACCTCCTCCGAAGACTAAGAAAGAGGTGATGAGTTTTCTGGGAAGGTTGAACTACATTAGTCGGTTCATAGATCAATTGACTATGGTGTGTGAGCCCATCTTTAAGCTTTTGAAACAAGATGCGCTGACCACGTCGATCGAAGAATATCAAACTGCTTTTGATGCCATCAAGAATTATTTGTCCAATCCACGGGCGTTGATTCCTCCACGAGACGGAACTTCATTGTTATTGTATCTATCTGTTTCGGATAATGCATTTGGATGTGTGCTTGGTCCACATGATGAAATTGGGATGAAAGAGCGAGCCATATACTACTTTCGAAAGATATTCATTCCATATGAGGTCCGTTACACTCTGTTGGAGAGGACATGTTGTGCTTTGACCTGGATTGCTCAAAAGTTGAGACATTATTGGTCTTCATATACCACATACCTCATTCCAGAATGGACCCGTTGAGGTACATTTTTCATAAAGTGATGCCGATCGGGAAGTTGGCTTAATGACAAATTCTTTTGAGTGAGTTTGATATCGTGTATGTGACTCAAAAGGCGATAAAAGCACAAGCCTTAGCTGATTATCTCACAGAAAATCCAGTTGATGAAGAGTATGAACCGCTCAAAACTTGCCTCCAACATTGTAATTATGTTTTGTTTGTCTTCGGACCATTCTTACGTATTTTTGCTTATTTTAGTTCAATCTTGTTTTAAAAAATTAGGCCAGTAAATTCTATATTTATCTGTTTGTTAATTTTTTCCACCCATAATTTTGGTCAGTTGTTGCTGGCTCCATTTCTCTGTGAAAACATCAATTTATTTACCATTATTTTTGTCTCTTTATCCCATTATGACTTATATTATTTGTTTGTTTGTTTTGGTATTACCTTTTTTTCTTGTTCTCGTTGCAGTTACTTTAATAGTAACTTATTTGATGTTTGAAATATTTTATTGAGTTTCATATTGTTTTTGTATTAAAAGGTAAATAGTTTTGTTATTTTTTATAGTTCTAATGCTTTGTTTGGACAATTTCACTTTTCTTGCATTTTTTAAAATTTATTTTACAAGTTAAAATTGGCTGATAAAGAAATTACC
This sequence comes from Solanum gracilifrons, assembly GCA_029582605.1. Lineage (NCBI taxonomy): Eukaryota > Viridiplantae > Streptophyta > Magnoliopsida > Solanales > Solanaceae > Solanum > Solanum gracilifrons. The sequence goes on along the minus strand of JAJOOH010008525.1, from coordinate 33,904 downwards.
GTCAATTTCCTAGGCCTTCCATGTTCATAAGGAGGATATTTGTTTTTAAGTTATTATTTAATTTATTTATTTAGTACTAACACTTTTACTTAGTGTCTTTACATGTACATGAAGGTACTTCCCATTGAAACTAATTCAAATAAAGTTCGAATTATATTCTTTATGCACTATTTTGTATATATTGACGTTAGGCATACCTTAGATCGTTTCTGTTATTATTGTTTTATTTTATTATTTGTGTCTATCGCATGTTTATTATACTTGTACACTATTATTTTTTATCTCCTCTTCAATTTGAAAAAATGAATTCAGTTAGGACCCGCAGTTGTGGATTTCGAAGGATGACTAACACCTTCCCTTCAAAATTACTTGAACCCTTTACCTAAAATCTATTGGTTTCGTAGAAATTCTTTTAAGTTAATTAATTAATTGGTTTCCTAGTTTTCCTAAAATTAGGTGGCAACTCCTTTAAAACTCTTTTTTCTTTAAAATTCTCTTAAATTTATTTAAATTGAATTAATTGATTATTTTTTGAGTTACCACGACGTTTCGCCCTATTTGAATAAAGTATGGAGGTAAACACAATTCTCCATTATAAACTTATAACAAAAAGTTTTTTTTAACAAACAAAATTGTACTATCAAGTGATTTGGAAAATCGTTATTCCTTTTAATGATAATTACACTTTTAATTCCTCAGTTTTGAATTGTGTCTACCATGGCCAAGACCTTAAGTCCTACCTACGTACACACAAACGATAATACATAAATTAACTTATAGAGATATATTGTGTATAGAATATTACTAATTATTTAATTACTTATTCCACTTATTATGAGTACAAAAATAATATCATAACATTAATTATATTTTTTTGATGATTGTAGTTCCTTTTTTGGACTTTGTTATTAAGAGGAACAAATAGCAAGTGTGATCTATGATTGCTTTGATAATAATGGTTATTAGCGATGTTTGTAAATAGTGGCTAGTGGTTATAGTGATTGGAAGCAACTGCTTGGTTGAGGATAAAAGTTGTAAAGATTATCTAAAAGGTTTTCCAAATGAAATTGAGTCAAATTTAAGTGTTCTTTGAACAACAAATTTTCATTAAAATGAGCAATAGGGACATATATAAAATACCACCGAAGATCACCCAAAATAGGATAGTCCGTGCAAAGCCTTTAGGACTTTATTACACATATTATTCATTCATACATATTCGGGATCATTAAGTTATTGTAACATAAAAAAGCCAACACATGGGTGTGTTGTCATGCTCCGAGCCTACAAGCTGGACGTGGCCGACTCATGAAATTCATTGTTGGCCCCCAAGCGAACCCTCGGCCTGGCTCAATACTCAGTGGAAGACTTACGCAACAACATAGGGACTCAAATGTGAAGATTAGTTGTCTCAAAATAGATAACTCAGAATATTTAAAAATATTCAACTACCCATAAGAAAGAAACTCAAATCTTAAAACATTAACAAGGAAAATGGAAAAAACTCCTCGAAATACTACTGTCTATGAAGCCTCTAAATACGATGATGGAAGTCGGGACAAGACCCAAGACATCCTAACAAACTGAAAAGTAAATGTGGAATCCTTTGGAAGCAAGGAGGCTTATCAAAGCTACCTAGAACTGCAAGTGGTATCAACGGAGCGCCTGTTGATGGTCCTGAACACTTTTATCGGCATCAAAAAATGATCCAGGCCAAAAAGGCGTCAGTACATTAAATGTACAAGCATGTAAGAGGAAAACTAAAACATGTATGTATAGCTTGAACTGATTGGAATGGAAGACATACTTACCTCGTCACAACTCAATTAACTCAAGAATACTCAACTCAACTCAAGAATACTCAACTCAACATGAAAGCAATGGTAATAAGATGTAATAAATAAGATTTGTAAATAGTAGATAAGAACTTAAAATGCATAAAAATAAAATAATAAACTCTTTACTCTTTTTTGAAAGAATCTCTAACTGACAACCATCACTATGAGCTACGTGATAATACAACGTCTCGCCCACGCTGCAAGAACTGTCCTATACCTTGCTGGGGTATAGAATATCCTCAACTAAGTGGATCCACTAAGCTCTTCCCGAAGGCACTTAGGATTCATCTAAAAAGTATAATTTTGTACCCATGTTGGCATACATGGTTTATGAGGAATGTGAGTTGTCTGAACTTATCCCCATATTAGTGCTCAATACTACTCTCAATAATACATATCTCATTCTCATATGTTTAAAAACACAACTCTTTCTTTGGTTTGAGATAATTGCTCAAACTATCCTCTTAAAAGAGGTAAATTCTCTTGAAATATCTTTGAACTCAGAACTCATTTAGAAAAGAAAGTTTTTCTTTTATCAAAATAATATTCTCTTTCTTCATGTAAAAATGAAACAATTGGGAAATACATAGTTCCCTTATACTCTTCCTCAAACTCCTCTTTCCTTCCTTAAAACTCAGTTTAAAACTCAAGTGTTCGCTTTAAAAAGCTTCTCAAAATTTATAACTCAATTCATAGGGTTCATGCGAAATTATGGGCATGAATGACTCAACTCAGGGATCTTAAAAGCAATATGGAAACTAAATAGTCAGAAATCAAGAACTTCAAGAACTCAAGGACTCAAGAACTCGCAAATGGGAACTCAAGGATCTATTCCATCATCTCTAAACTATTCTACATTCCCTTTACTCAAATACTCGGGAAAAGCTTATCTCATGACTATCGAACTCTTCATAAGAAGGTACTAAAACCTCTTTCTAGGATGCTTCTCTTAACCTCTTCTCATTGGCTTCTAAGGATACTTCATCTAACTCTTTAAAAGAATCTCATCTGACTACATACAGTCTCGGGTACACCTCTTAATACTCTTGTTACTCAATGACTTAGCCGCACTTTATTACTCTTATGAAAATTCGGAATCTCACACTCGTGCTACTCTCATTCAATGCAACTAACATTTTAATTCCCTCTCCTACTCTATGTTAAACTTACCAAATTGGATCTTAAAACTAGTATCATCACCTTCAAGTTGCCATCCTTTTGATCACGACACGCATCTCAAATTCAAGCTTGGTGCCTATTACTAAACAAAATTATCAACAAAATCCATTACATACTATACTTATGAATACTAGAAAAACTTAAGAAACACTCGCCCATTAAGACATCCTAACAAGTAGGAAATCTTTAGCTCTCCGTCTACCTACCTACAGATTACCTTCACTTTCCATTTCACAACTGAAGTACTATTTACTCACTTTTTTTTCATTATCTCTTAATTAGTTCTATCATTCTCTAAATACCATGGGGTTCACCCTTCAAAAATATAAGCCTTGCTTGGTTCTATCACCTCATGAATACTTTGCTCTCTTATTCAACACATATATTTAGTCTTCTCTAACACGATGGTATAGCGACACCAACACTATTCTGGATAAAATATACTCTAAACATCCTGACTAGTAACTATCCATCTACCTTCTATCACGAACTCTCTACAACATTATTATTCCTTTGTCTATGATGTTCGACGTAATCAACTGAAACTATTTCGGTTCAAGTACCACACGATCGCGTGTAGTGATATAACCAAACCAAGGGTTGGGATCGTTCCCACAGAGAGTGGTTTTGAGAATTAATAGAAAAATAAAATAAATTTCTAATTAGTCATAGCTATAAATATTAACGAATAAAAACATACTAAATTTAACAAGTGACGCAAACGTCAATTATCAATGTAAGGTTTGTATTAAGTAATCAACAAAAATGACAAAAATATAAGGAAATGTGATACAGAGACGGGATTTCTTGAGATGTGATAGGAATACGGGTTAAACTAGACTATACAGTACATGCTTTTGATAGTAAATTGTTGAGAATTTGTGACTGGGCTAGACTATAGTGGGGGTAAATTCTCTCTCGAGCAACTTACTCTGAATCAACTCGATTTCTCTCGAACAGAGAGTTGCCGCATTAAGCACAGCCTCCGTCTTAGCCCATTCACTCTCTCGAGTTGAATGTGTGGGAGAAGGACTAGGATTCACTCTCTCGAGTTGAACCCGTGTCGACCCAATACCACTGGCTATCAATTCAGTAGTCTTAGTTTTACGACCTCTCTCTCGAGCAAGCCAAAAACACAAAGATGAAATAGTATTTGCAACTACAATCCCTTTACGTTCATACACAACTACTAAACAAAATCACATTTACACAACAAATAAACGATCAACATGCAAGACCCAATAGATAATTTAGCCCATATTCACAAAATCACACCCCAAGAATTGGGGTTTTAGCTAGACATGTAAAAGAGATTAAAAAATTATACCAATAGCAGTTTCCATCAACTGGGTATGAAGAATTAAGTCTTAAAACACGTCAAGAGTGAAGAATCTTCGAGACCCACGTCCAATTTCTTGGAGCTGAAACCCTTTGAATATTCAAGGTTTTAGAACAAATTCTCCAAAACCCTCTAAAACTTAGACTCTCTCAAAAACTATAAAAAGTTCGAATAATAGAAGTGATATGATATGATACTAGAAATTTAAACAAGTATTTATAGTGTTTGAAAATTTGTGTTGTGGAGGACCATTCGGTGCAGTTAGTCGGGTTTGCCGATACGCTCGGCGATCCGCCTTTTGGTCGATTTCATCGCCTTCCTGCTTTAGCCTTCAGCCTCTTCGCGTCTTGAGTCGTTGGGCGATATGGTACTGCTTCAAGAAACTGATCGGTGACGCGTCGACTACTCCATTTCATTACCAACTGGAACAAAAGGCGATCTCCAGGCCCATCGGTGACTCGCCAACTGGGCTCGGTGATCTTAGGCCTTCATTTCTTCGTTCTTTCCAGCCGCCTTGTTCCTTCTTGCCAAATAGTGTCCATGCTTTGCCTCAAACTCTAAATACCTGAAACTTAAGGATTTTCATCAGATATTGAGACAAAATATGCATTTGAGGACACTAATTCTATCAAAATATTTCCCTTAATGAGTCCAAATTGGGGACTCATCAACACCCCCAACTTAAACTTTTGCTTGTCCTCAAGTAAAACTCAAGTTTGACAGTCCACAAGGAATGTCTCAAACAGTGTTACACAAGACTCAACCATTAATGTACACAACAAAACTCAACTTACTCATGAAAGAATCAATTGTATACTCAAAGACTCAAGTTGTGACACACCATTATCAAAGATTCTCAAGCTCACTATACTTGCTTCAAATGCAAGTTCGAGCTCAACAAAGGTATTCAAATGCCCTCATACAAAGAATGATTCCATATTCACACACAATGGTTTAATCATTTAAAATTGTAGAATCAAATGCAATGCTCACTCTCACAAAGAAGAACACAATGCATGCTTTCACCCATAGGTTTGCCCGTATTTTCCAATCAATAATTGTTTCATCTCACTCAAGATCAAAAAGGTCTTTTCAAGGCTTGTAATGGGGCTGAGTGCAAAGGTATGGTCATTTAGGCTCAGTGACTTTCATCCTCGTGAAATGTGGTGCTTTCAACACTCTTTTTCATCATTTTCTTTAATGCTCATAAGTCATCCCATTATTCACTTCCATGGATTGTTCGGAACCTCATTTCTTTTGACATTTCTCATAAATTTATTTCACAACTTTTTCTTTTTCTTTTTCTTTTTTCTTGTCTTTTCTTCTTTTTTTTGTATGGAGGGGTTCCATTTTTCTCAACACCATGGGTTAAAAGGGACTTTTTTTGCACTTCTTGACTTGCCTTTTCTTTTCACCACACCCCCAACTTAGGCTTTTGACCTAAGTTGGCTATTCAATCAACCACAAATCACGAGGATTATGGGTAGTGGATTTAATAAAGGTCATGTTTTCATCAAGTTTCTTCCGAAGAAAGGTAAGACTCAAGGGTGTTCAAATGAGGTTACGCACTCACAAGGTAGGCCACAAAAGAGGTATATGTCAAATTGGTTCACACTTTTTCGAAGTTGCTTAAGATCATATCAAGAGATAGCCTTACTTAGTCGACCGGACCAATGGGGCAAATTCTAGGTGTTGTCATTCATGGTTCACAGTAAGCTCATCACACAAGGCATTGACGCCAAAGTCAAACAACACTCCACACTTTCGCTAGTGTGCAATGTTCATCACAAGAGAATCAATTTGATAATTAGCTAGTCACAATGAGATGCAAGGAGTTCACATATTGACTATGTAACTTCACTTGGTCTCATCGTAGCCGCACATTCATATTCGTTCGATTATGAGCACTATTTGAGTCATTGATATTGATCAAAACCAAGACACAAATTTGCTAAAGAACAACCACATTCCGCACGTACAAGAGGTGGCAAAATTTTAAAATTTTTCGAAAGGGTCAAAATCATTTACAATTTAAAATCAAGGAGCTACAAGCTCAAACATCCACAAAAAGCAGTATAAAACACAATGACCCAAGTATCAATAAAACATGAACATCAATATTCATACAAAAAGTGGGCCTCACCCCACCACAAATAAAAGCCATTTGTTCTCAAATACAAATGAAGTAAAGTATCCAAAAGTGAAAGAATGTAAGACAGAGAGGGAGGTAAAGAAAAGATCATGTCTATGCAGTCTCTCTATATGTCTCGGATTCAGTGCCCGATGCAGCAGTCTGTACTTAGGCATTAGTGCCCAGAATCACCTCATAAGCAACAACTATACTGGGGATAGCTATGGAGGTCCCTGCAAGATCTGACAAATTGCTGAATATGTTCTTTTCCTGTACCCCAATCTGCTCCTAGTTGGTTTCAGCATCCGACTATTCAACTGCAAGCTCATCCTAGTGTGCCTCACTCGAAGAAATCTATAAGGTCCTAGGATCATCCACGTCATCTGCAGCCTACATCTATGAAGTGAAGTTTGTAGACTTTAAATAGTCTACGTCCTTCCTCAAATCTGCTACCTTGGCTTTCAAATCCATTACCTCGGATGTTTCCCCCTGTCTGCTCTCACAAGCTATGACTCTCACAACCAACTCATTAACAGAAGCTCAAAGGGGGGTCAGTGCGGCCGCAATAGCACTCTCAATCATTGCTGGGATGGATCTCTCCAATTGAGTGACCCTCACATCAGCTGAATAGTCCAGATTCCCTATTTTCAGGATCATCGCCTCAGCCTGACTGGCTGGGATGAGGTGGAGGTGCTCGGAACCTGTGAAGAAGTAGAAGTGGCAGAACTACCTCACGGCCCAGAGGCCGGAGTAGGTGCAGACGCCTCTGCAGGTATAGAGTCGGCATCCACCTCTGGGGAAGTGTCTGTCGGTGTTGCTCTTCTTTTGCCCACCTCTTCTCGTGTGTACTCAGCCTCAATACGTCAGAAGTTAGTGGAGGATGAAGGGGTGACCTCAATATCCCTCACATTATCCCGAGGTACTCCAGCATGCCGGCACAGCTCAATGATCAGGACTGGAAATGGTAGAGAAAAATGTCTATGCTTGGCTCTCATGGCCATCTCCTGTGAAATCAGTAATCCTAGGTCGATGCGCCTTCTAGACATGATAGAACCAAGGCAAGCTGCTTTCGGATGGCGCAAGACGGACTCGTTCTGGGATGGAATTATGGTGTTGTTGATAAAGCCAAACCAGAACATGCCATCAATACTCAAGTCCCTCTTCTCAATAAGTGCCCTGCCTCAATCCACCTCAGGGTGGTGTCAGAAATCAGAGGGGCCAACCAACCCTTTTAGTCATATAAAGACTGAGCAATGGGCAATCCCTCATAAGGAAGTGAAGAATGCAGCGGTCTATCCAATATAGTGTTAATATGTTCACTGCTGCACCCAATTTCCCTTTCTCTGACCATGACCGACTTCACCGATCTGAACTCGCTCGTCTTTGTATAGATTTCCCATACCAAGGTAGGAATGTAAGGGCCTCGGGGCCTGGTGAATTCCTCAAACTCATGGTAGCGGAGGGTCTCCCTCACTTGTGAATAGTTCCTATCTAAGCCTTCAGTCGAAAGTAGCTTCTCCTCGAGGATTGTTCATAAATCATCACTTTTTAATCTGTTTAGGCACCTGGGAATAGGAACGAAAGGAAGCATGGGGGTCATAGAAGGTGCCCGAGCTAGCACTGAGTCTGTTGCTAGAGGAATGACATCTAAAGGGACTCTGGTGGACGTGGTTTGAGATCTAACCTGGATCTCACCCCTTCGAGAAATCAAGGGCTGCTCATCTTCAGGTTCAGACAACTCAGTCCAGGTGTCAACAGCTACTCTTTTAGATGTGTGCTTTTTTCGTTTGCCTTTGTCTCCCGGTGGGAGTTCTTGCCTTTTCCTCTTTGGAGGGTTTTCTCCCCTTTCATTTATGGTCAAGCCCCATGCCTTTTTCTGGGGTGGCTTATCTAGATTTGTTCTCAACATGTCTGTAAAACATCGGACAAAAGTTAGTAAATATTCATATCCAAGCACAGAAAAAGTACTGCAGAGAAACTCGGCGATCAGGTCGGCGAATCACCAAATCTCTTTAGCAGGCTAGATCGGGCTCGCCGAAGAGATTGGCTAAGAAATTAAAATGATTCGGTGATGGGAAAGTCCTATCCGCGAGCAAGGGTTTGTCCGCCAAGAGTCACAGTGCAACATGGGTTCAGGGGTGCAGGCAAAGGGCTATCAAGAATACTTTCAGCGAGTCGCCGAGTGCTTTTGGTGACCTCAGACTTCTCGCCGAATATTATAGAAACCAATAATACATATAGCATGGATTTTAAAGGCGATGTGAGATATTAGGCGAACCTCCGAGTGGTTCGGCGAGCTCGACCCAACTCGCCAAACGGCCTAACGTGCCTATTTTCAACCCATCTTCTCGAATTCAACCCCGAAAACAAAATCAAAGCATGCACTAGTACAATTAAGCTCAGACCTATAACACCCATCACCCCGAGATATTCAGATTTTTCTCGGTTTTGCCAAATTTGGCCATTTGCCGACTTTTGCCCTTAGGAATGGTCTAAACCACTCCATCATTGTGCAATTTACACCATTTAGCACAAATACGATCTACACAGACTTCACCCAAAAAATCTAACCATTATGCAAGCATACCCCAAAAAATTCAACTCAATTTAAGGCACAAAAATACGGGAATTCGACGATCAAAACCATACGGGCAAGATTATCGAATTAAAACTGGTAGTTAAGCATTCTAATCTTATCAGAGAGGCCCAGCACATGACAATACGATATGATCATTTGCAAATGAGTACAAAATGCGATAAAAATAAACACTAAATTCGGAAAACCAACCTTTTATGCCGAACAATATAAATTTGTGATGCTAGGCGGCAAAGTTTTTCAACTCTGAGCACCAATCAACAACCAAAATAATTATGGAATGCAATAATATTGAAAATACTAATTTGGTGTGAGTATGTGAAGCTTAAAAGCGAGGGAAAGTGTAGAGTTTGAAAACTTTAAAACCTTTGGCCTTTAATAACCATCGAGGTCGTGTCCATTCGGCGACGTTAGTATTGTTCACTAATCTACTCGGTGGTGTGCCGAGTGGTCACTTACCTCACCGAGTTTTATAGGACCTTCAGTCAAAGTGAGGATCCAAAAGGTGGTTTACATCGAGATCGCCGATCTGTTCAGCGATTCGCTGAATAGACTCTTAATTTGCCAAACGCAATTTCCACACATTCTTCACACTTTAACCTGCACAATCAACACACTGTTATTTCTAAAACAAAAATAAAGCATTTAAGGGTTTTGGGTTGCCTCCCAAATAGAGCCTTAGTTAATGTCGTGGCACGACACAAGTTCTTTTTCAAACTCTATTTATGGGATCAGCCCTAGTTTCATAAGGGCGCCCCGACTTTGGCTCTGGGTAGAGGGAGGACAGTACTTGGTCCATTTGGGATCCCAGTAGATGAATGCGCATGGAGTGGGAGTTTGTCATCTGATTCAGCATCAAGATGTTCTCTCTTAGTTCTTCCAGCACCCTATGCTGCTCATTTGCTTTTTGGAGTAGGAGCGTGAGCATTTCGTTGATCTGCCCATCCTCCTTGTTCTTAAGTTTCCTTCATTCATGAGGAGGAATATAGCACACCTTCTTGTTGCCCTGGACTTCAAGATCCCCAATCTTCTTCGTTAGCTCATCTAACTGGGTTAGCAGGACTACTTAGTTGGAGAGACTGATTTGGCTTATTTAAGTTGTCAAGCAGTTTAGCTGCTGTCACATAAGGTTGTTGTACTAGACTACCCAGGATAATTTGAGCAGCCAACATTATGTTCCCTGAATCCAGACTTCTATAAAAACATTCCAGGAGGACTATATCGGAAATTTCATAAGTGGGGCATTGAATAAGAAGTGATTTAAATATCAGCCAATCCTCTTGAAGACTTTCACCTTCCGATTGCCTAAAATTTAGAATCTTATCCCGGAACATCATCACCTCTGCTGGAAGGCACTCCATTTGTTCAATCTCATAAATTCCACTCACTCTTCCTACTTCAAAACACAAAATCAACCGAAACAAAACTGAAAATTAAGTAGAACTACAACTAACAAGAATCAAAATCCTACTTAACTAAAAATTCTCTAATAACACCACTCCCGGCAGCGGCGTCATTTTGATGTTCGACGTAATCAATTTACACTATTTCGGTTCAAGTGCCAAAAGATAGCGTGTAGTGATACAACCCAACCAAGGGTTGGGATCGTTCCCACAGAGAGTGGTTTTGAGAATTAATAAAAAAATAAAATTAAGTTCTAATTTGTCATAGCTATAAATATTAACGAATAAAAACATACTAAATCTAAGGAGTGATGCAAGCGTCAATTATCAATGGGGGGTTGGTATTAACTAATCAACAAAAAGGGCAGAAGTATAAGGAAACGTGATAGGGAGACAGGATTCGTGGGATGTTATAGGAATACGGGTTAAACTAGACTACCGGGTACATGCTTTTGATAGTAACTTGTTAAGAATTTGTGACTAGGCTAGACTATAGCGGGATAAATTCTCTCTAAAGGAATACCCCGAATCAACTTGGTTTCTCTTGAACATCGAGTTGCCGCATTAAGCACAACCTCCGCCTTAGCCTATTGACTCTCTCGAGCTGAATGTGTGGCAGAAGGACTAGGATTCACTCTCTCGAGCTGAACCTGTGTCGACCCAATACCACCGGCTATCAATTTAGTAGTCTTAGTTTTCGACCTCTCTCTCGAGCAAGCCAAAACCACTAAGATGAAATCGTATTTTCAACTATAATCCCTTTAAGTTCATGCACAAATACCAAACGAATTCACATTGAAACAACAAATAAACCATCAACAAGCAATACCCAATAGATAATTTAGACCATATTCACAAAATCACACCCCAAGAATTGGGGTCTTAGCTAGATATGTAAAAGAGATAAAAATTTATACCAATATCAATTTCCATCAACTGGTATGAAGAACTAAGTCTTAAAACACATCAAAAGTGATGAATCTTCGAAACCCACGTCCAATTTCTTGGAGTTGAAACCGTTTGATTCTTCAAGGTTTTAGAACAAAATCTCCAAAACCCTCTAAAACTTAAACTCTCTCAAAAACTGGACAAAGTTCGAATAATAGAAGTGATATGATATGTTACTAAAAATTTAAATAAGTATTTATAGTGTTTGAAAATTTGTGTTGCGGAAGACCATTCGGCGCAGTTAGTCGGGATCGTCGGTACTCTCGGCGATCCGCCTTTTGGTCGATTTTATCGCCTGTCTGCTTTAGCCTTCAGCCCTTCGGCATTTTGAGTCATTGGGCAATATGGTACTGCTTCACGGAACTGATCGGCAACGCGCCGACTGCTCCATTTCATCACCAACTTGACCTTTTCCTTCAGAGCTCAACACACTGGAACAAAAGGCGATCTCCAGGCCCATCGGCGACTCGCCAACTGAATTCGGTAATCTTTAGGCCGGCATTACTTCGTTCTTTTCAACCGCCTTGTTCGTTCTTGCCAAGTAGTATCCATGCTTTGCCTCAAAATCTAAATACCTGAAACCTAAGGATTTTCATTATATTTTGAGAAAAAATGCATTTAAGGACACTAATTCTATCAAAATATAGCCCTAAATGAGTCCAAATTGTGGACTCATCAGTCTACTCATAAAGAAACTCATCATTTATAACTAACTGGGTGCATGATTGCAACAACATAATCTGTCCCATCACTATCTCCCTTTCATAGATTACTATACCTCTGCATGCTTTCCTCTAACTCTAGGCACTTTTACTACCACTACTTCTAACGTCATAACTCATAATATCCTTTCGGATGAACAGGCTACCCAAGCTTTATAAAACACTTATTCATAAAGACATCAGCTGAAACAAGGTTTATAGAAGAGAGTACATCTCGCTTTTAGCTCAAACGCACGATTCATATGAATATGAGTGTATTCTTTCGAATCTTAATAGTTAAACTCATTCACAGGCTTCTTTCAAGCTCATCTAAAGTCTCATGACTTTTTAAAGATTTTTTATGAGAGTTACTCATCAATAAGGATCTGACTTTGCTTTTCAACCACCTTGAGTATGAGGGGTAGTAGAATGGATAAAAGAAAAACACAGTTAGAATAAATTTCTTATGACACAGTTTAACTGCACGATTTAGAGTATGAAAGAAGGGAAAGTTTTCTTAAATGTCTGCAGTTGCTCATTTATAGAAGTGGGGCCCTCACAACCATAAAGAAGATCCTACTGACATGGCTTCATACATACCCTAGGACACTTGTACTTTGCACTCTAATACCAAATTTGTCACGCCTCGAGCTAACACCCTACACGTGGTCGACACTCAAAAACCATGGTTGGTCCCCAAACGAACCATTGGCCTGGCTCAATACTCAGTGGAAGACTTATTCAACAACATAAGGACTCAAATGCGAAGATTAACTCAAATGTATCAAAATAAATAACTTAGAATATTTAAAAATATCATACAAGCCATAAGAAGGCAAATCAAGTCTTAAAGCTTTAACAAGGAAAATGGAAAAGACTCTTCGTATTACTAATGTCTATAAAGCCTCTAAATAGGATGATGGAAAACGGGACAATACCCACCACATCCTACCAAACTGAAAAGTAAATGTGGAATCCTCCATAAGCAAGGAGATTCACCAAAGCTAAGTGCAACTTTAAGTTGTATCAATGGAGCTCCTATTGATGACCATGAACACATGTATCTGCATCATAAAATGATGTTACGAGGATAGAAGGGGAAAATTGAAATATATATATATATATATACCTCAAGCAACTTACCCCGAATCAACTCGGTTTATCTTGAACACCGAGTTGCCGCATTAAGCACAACCTCTGCCTTAGTCTATTCACTCTCTCGAGCTGAATGTGTGGCAGAAGGACTAGTATTCACTCTCTCGAGCTGAACCTGTGTCGACCCAATACCACCGGCTATCAATTTAGTAGTCTTAGTTTTCGACCTCTCTCTCGAGCAAGCCAAAAACACAAAGATGAAATTGTATTTGCAACTATAATCCCTTTAAGTTCATGCACAAATACTTAACGAAATCACATTGAAACAACAAATAAACCATCAACAAGCAATACCCCATAGATAATTTAGCCCATATTCACAAAATCACACCCCAATAATTAGGGTCTTAGCTAGACATGTAAAAGAGATAAAAATTTATACCAATATCAATTTCCATCAACTGGTATGAAGAATTAAGTCTTAAAACACATCAAGAGTGATGAATCTTCGAAACCCACGTCCAATTTCTTGGAGTTGAAACTGTTTGAATCTTCAAGGTTTTAGAACAAAGTCTCCAAAACCCTCTAAAACTTAAACTCTCTCAAAAACAGGACAAAGTTCGAATAATAGAAGTGATATGATATGATACTAGAAATTTAAATAAGTATTTATAGTGTTTGAAAATTTGTGTTGCGGAGGTCCATTCGGCGCAGTTAGTCGGGATCGTCAATACGCTCGGTGATCCGCCTTTTAGTCATCGACTTGTCTGCTTTAGCCTTCAGACCTGGTGCATTTTGAGTCATTGGGCAATATGGTACTGCTTCGCGGAACTGATCGGCAACGCACCGACTGCTCCATTTCATCGCCAACTTGACCTTTTCCTTCAGAGCTCAACACACTGGAACAAAAGGCAATCTCCAGGCCCATCGGCGACTCGCCAACTGGTCTCGGCAATCTTCAGGCTGGCATTACTTCGTTCTTTTCAACCGCCTTGTTCTTTCTTGCCAAGTAGTATCCATGCTTTGCCTCAAAATCTAAATACCTGAAACCTAAGGAATTTCATCAGATATTGAGACAAAATATGCATTTGAGGACACTAATTCTATCAAAATATAGCCCTAAATGAGTCCAAATTGTGGACTCATCAGTCTACTCATAAAGAAACTCATCATTTATAACTGACTGGGTGCATGATTGCAACAACATAATCTGTCCTATCACTATCTCCCTTTCATAGATTGCTATACCTCTGCATGCTTTCCTCTAACTCTAGGCACTTTTACTACCACTACTTCTAACGTCATAACTCATATTATCCTTTCGGATGAACAGGCTACCCAAGCTTTATAAAACACTTATTCATAAAGACCTCAGCTGAAACAAGGTTTATAAAAGAGAGTACATCTCGCTTTTAGCTCAAACGCATGATTCATGTGAATATGAGTGTATCCTTTCGAATCTCAATAGTTAAACTCATTCACAGGCTTCTCTCAAGCTCATCTACAGTCTCATGACTTTTTAAAGATCTTTTATGAGAGTTACTCATCAATAAGGATCTGACTTTGCTTTTCAACCACCTTGAGTATGAGGGGTAGTCGAATGGATAAGAGAAAAACACAGTTAGAATAAATTTCTTATGACACAGTTTAACTGCACGATTTAGAGTATGAAAGAAGGGAAAGTTTTCTTAAATGTCTGCAGTTGCTCATTTATAGAAGTGGGGCCCTCATAACCATAAAGAAGATCCTACTGACACAGCGTCATACATACCCTAGGACACTTGTACTTTGTTCTCTAATACCAAATTTGTCACGGCTCGAGCCTACACCCTACACGTGGTTGACACTCAAAAACCATGGCTGGTCCCCAAGCAAACCATTGTCCTGGATCAATACTCAGTGGAAGACTTATTCAACAAGATAGGGACTCAAATGCGAAGATTAACTTAAATGTATCAAAATAAATAACTTAGAATATTTAAAAATATCATACTATCCATAAGAAGGCAAATCAAGTCTTAAAACATTAACAAGGAAAATGGAAAAGACTCTTCGGAATACTAATGTCTATAAAGCCTTTAAATAGGATGATGGAAGATGGGACAATACCCACCACATCCTACCAAACTGAAAAGTAAATGTGGAATCCTCCATAAGCAAGGAGATTCACCAAAGCTAAGTGCAACTGCAAGTTGTATCAACGGAGCTCCTGTTGATGACCCTGAACACATGTATCTGCATCATAAAATGATGTTGGCCGAATGGCGTCAGTACATTGAATGTACGAGGATAGTAGGGGAAAATTGAAATATATATATAGCTTCAACTGATAGGAAGGGAAGACAAACTTACCTCGTCGCATTTCAACTTAACACAAGAATACTCCACTCAACATGAAAGCAATGATAATATGATGCAATAAATAAGCTTTGTAAACAGTAGACAATAAGTCAAAATGTATAAAAATACAATAATAAACTCTTTACTCTTATTTGGGAGATTCTCTAACCAACAAACATCAATATGAGATACGTAATGATACAGCTTCTCGCCCACGCTTCCAAAATTATGCTATACCTTGCTGGGGTATTGAAAATTCTCAACTAAGTGGATACACTAAGCTCTACCTGAAGGTACTTAGGATTCATTTAAAAAGTATGATCTTGTAACCATGTTGGCATACATGGTTTATGAGGAATGTGAGTTGTCTGAACGCATCCCCATACCGGTGTTCAATACTACTCTAAATAATATCTACCTCATGCTCATATGTTTAAAACATAACTCTTCCTTTAGTTTGAGTTAATTTCTCAAACTACCCTCTTAAAAGAGGTAACTATTCTTGAAATATATTTGAACTCATAACTCATTTAGAAATCAAAGTTTCTATTTTATGAAAATAATATTCTCTTTATTCATGTAAAAATGAGAAAATTGGGAAATACATAGTTCCTTTATACTCTTCCACAAACTACTCTTAACTTCCTAAAAACTCTGTTTAAAAATCAAGTGTTGGCTTTAAAAAGCTTCTCAAAATTTATAACTCAATTCATAGGGTTCATACAGAATTATGGGCATAAAAAACTCAACTAGGGGATCTTAATAGCAATATGGAAACTCAATACTCAAAACTCAAGAACTTTAAGAACTCAAGGACTCAAGAACTCAGAACGAAAGGATCTATTCCATCGTCTCTAAACAGGTCTACATTCCTTTTACTCTAATACTCGGGAAAAGCTTATATCATGACTACCGAATTCTCTATAAGAAGGTACTAAGACCTCTTTCTAGGGTGCTTCTCTTAACCTCTTCTCATTGGCTTCTAAGATGTTTCATCTAACTCTTTTAAGGAATCTCATCTTACTACATAAAATCTCGAGTACACCTCTTAATACTCTTTTTACTCAATGACTTAGCTGCACTATATTACTCTCATGAAAATTCGGGATCCCACACTCGTACTACTCTCATTTAATGCAACTAACATTTTAATTCCCTTTACTACTCTATGTTAAACCTACCAAATCAGATCTAAAAACTAATATCATCACCCTCAAGTTGCCATCCTTTTGATCCCGACACACATCTTAAATTCAAGTTTGATGTCTATTACTAAACACAATTATCAACCGAATCCATCACATACTATACTAACTTATAAATACTAGATAAAATTAAAAAACACTCACCCATTAAGACCTCCTAACAGGTAGGAAATCTTTAGTTTTCTGTCTACCTACCTACATATTAACTTCACCTTCCATTTCACAACTGAAGTACTATTTACTCACGTATTGTGCATTATCTCCTAATTAGATCTATCATTCTCTGAATATCATGGAGTCCTCCCTTCAAAAATCATAATCCTAGCTTTGGTCTATCACCTTATGAATATTTTGCTCTCTTATTCAACACATATATTTAGTCTTCTCTAACATGATGGCACATCAAAATCAACTCTATTCTGGTTAAAATTTCCTCTAACTCATCCTGACTAGTTACTATCCCTCTACCTTCTATCACGAACTCTCTACAACATTATTATTCCTTAGTTTACTCATAAAGGAACTCATAATTTATAAGTGATTGGCTGCACGATTGCAACAACATAATCTGCCCCATCACTATCTCCTTTTTATAGATTATTATACCTCCGTATGTTTTCCTCTAACTCTGGGAATTTTTACTACCACTACTTTTAACGCA
The DNA here is from genome assembly GCA_029582605.1 of Solanum gracilifrons. NCBI lineage: Eukaryota > Viridiplantae > Streptophyta > Magnoliopsida > Solanales > Solanaceae > Solanum > Solanum gracilifrons. Next base: position 16,468 of record JAJOOH010008525.1, on the reverse strand, counting down.
TAACTCATGCTATCCTTTAAGGTGAAAACGCTACCCAAGCTCTACAAAACACTTCCTCATTAGGACCTCATCTGAAACAAGGTTTAGACAAGAGAGTACATCTCACTTTTAGCTCAAACACACGATTCATATGAATATGAGTGCATTTTTTTTAATCTCAATAGTTAAACTCACTCACAGGCTTCTCTCAAGCCCCTCTCCAGTCTCATGAATTTCTCAAGTTTTTTGTTGAGTGTCATCAATAAGGATCTGACTTTGCTTTTCAACCACCTTGAGTATAACGGGTAGTCGAATGAATAGGAGAAAAGTACGGGTTAGAATAAACTCCTTATGACACAGTTCTACTACACAATTTAGAGTATGAAAGAAGGGAAACTTTTCTTAAATGTATGTAGTCCCTCATTTATAGAAGTTGGGCCCTCACAACCATAAATAAGATCCTATTGACACGGCTACATAGATACCCTAGGACACTTAAACTCTGTGCTCTGATACCAAGTTTGTGATGCCTCGAGCCTATATCGTGGACATGGCCGGCACTCGAGAGCCCTCGTTAGTCTCCAAGCAAGCCCTTGGCCTGATCAATAATTAGCAGAAGACTTACTCAACAACATAGGGACTCAAATGCGAAGATTAAATCAAATGTCTCAAAATAAATAACTTGGAATATTTAAAATATTCAACTAGTCATAAGAAGGCAGCTCAAGTCTTAAAACATTAATAAGGAAAATGGAAAAGACTCCTCGAAATACTACTGTCTATGAAGCCTCTAAATATGATAATGGAAGTTGAGACAAGACCCACGACATCCTAACAAATTGAAAAGTAAATGTGGAACCCTCCAGAAGCATAGAGGCTCACCAAAGCTAACTGGAATTGCAAGTGGTATCAACGGAGCGCCTTTTGATAACCCAGACTACCTATATCTCCATCATAAAACGATGCAGGCTGAATGGCTTCAGTACATTGAATGTACTAGCATGTAAGTAAAAAATTGAAACATACATAAATAGCTTGGTATGATAGGAAGGGAAGACATACTTACCTCGTCAAAACTCAACTCAACTAAAGAATACTTAATACAACTCAACAATAATACTCCTCTGAAGAACACATAATTCATGAGTTCATGCGGAATTCTGGACATGCACGACTCGACTCAAGGATCTCAATGACAATATAGAACTCATGGGTACAACTCTTATCATTCACATACTTACTTCCTCAAGACATAGTTAAATACTATAGTTGATTTCAAAAGAATTCTCAGTTAGACTCAAGGACCGTCATGAACTTTCCTCTTAATTTTACTTCAATTTGAAATATAATTTAAGAGATATGATTAGGATATGTATAAGATCTCTCATGATTAATGGATTTTTAGATAGCTAGAATTAAAAAGAGAGCGAAGACAGGATTTAAAAGAACATAGACGGAAATAAAGACGGAAAAGAAACGGGGGCAGGCGACCCTGGTACATTCCTAAAATTATGAAGGCAATTCATGGTGCACTGCAGGTGCACTGCCCCAGCCCCTCTGGCACTATGGGGGGCGCTTCCCCAGCCCCTCTGGTGTTGTGGGGGTGCATTTCTCCAGCCCGAGCCCAAAATCCCGATGGACTTTCTAACTCAATTTTCAGCCCTATCACCTCTAGAATCGAATGACTTCCTCAAAATTCTCCTAGATTTAGAAACCAAACACCATTCCAATGATAACCCACACAAAACTCTATCAAGAACTACACTCATTCACAAGACCCCCACCTCAAGAACTCAACAAGACTCCATTGTTAAAGAATGAAGCAAAAACGTCAAAAACTCCTCAAGCGTTCAATAATTCAACTTCAAGAACGAATTCATGGAAAAGCTTTACATGATTGGTGTGAGGGTGAACAAACCCAACACTATGAAAGCTTACATACCTTGAAAGAAATATAGTTCTTGTCGAAAATCCTTGAAACTCGATGATCGCTTGATACTATCTTATTTTTCTCCTCTTCAATTTTGCCCTAATATTCTAAATGCTTTTGGAATGTTTAGAATTGACTCAGTCTGTTAGAACCCTTAACTTGGGTGGTTAAAACGTGTTAGGCTAGTGGGGTAGGGAAAAGACCAAAATACCCCTCCTTAAAACGGATGGAAAAAGCCTAAATTAGAGAGGCTACACTCAAATGAGCATAACTCCTTCATCCAAACTTGGAATTTAGCAAACTAGGCAGTATTGGAAAGAGGATTTGAAGACCTTCAATTTGATACCTCATGGGCTACCTAACTCATTATGTGCTGAAAGTTATAGTCGTTTGAAGTTGAACAAAGAATAATCTCATAGATAAATTCAATTGGAAGGAAAGTTTCCAAGTCAACTTTATGCTCTGGAATTTTAGTGACCTTAACATCTAAGAAAATTTTGAATCACTTGGTACAAATCTTATTCACCATAAATAATGACTCGGGTATTAACTTAGAAATTTTTGGGATGTTACAATATTTTCCCTTGGGATCATTCGTCCTCGAATGACGACTGGTCTGACAATTGAAGGAATTACTCTTACTCTATTCAAGCCTAACTCAAAATCACAAAGTACTTAACATAGGGTGATTATTCTGATCTAAATCACAAGATTCAGGTTATATACCTCTATAGGGAATCTCATCCCAAGAACACTACTCCTTACCACTACATTCAGCTAACCTTGAGCTCATATCACGAAATACCTAATGTATCCCACATTGTCCACATGTTACCAACACCACATTCAAGCCTAGTACTATAACCACTCCATAGACTCCTACTAACCACTCCTTATAAGAATTCTTCATTCTCTCGTCACTTCTACCAACAGAACTTTCATGCATTATTACCGGGAACTGCCTTATTACTCATACCTTATCTTCTTCTCCCTCCACATTTAAAACCTTATATTGAATAAACATACCAGCACTATCACAATAATAACATAACAATTTTTTTCTCTATCATCACACCACTACTACCAACAACACCACTCTCAACTAAAAAGGATCAATGAAAGATCTTTAGGGTGAAAGATCATAAGCACAATTCATACGAGATATCAAAATATGCATGACATAACATTATGTTGCTAGCCATAGAAAGTAAATCATGAATTTGTGAGAGTGAATATATTGTGAGCCATGATTGCTTATATGAATAGGTTCATAGCATGAAACTGATATCCATAACTTTATGGAGTAAGAGAGAGATTAATGGGGTAAAGTCTTTGCCCCTCATTCTGGAAAATGAACATATATATGAATCTCTCTGAAGTCTTTGAGCATAGGTCATACACACAATTCTGATATTAGGAATATCAATAAGATGTTGTAATAACTAATCTTCTAGGAATATGCTAGAGTATGAATGGATTGACGTAAGTCTAAAACTCATTCGGAAAACATCACTATCTCATCCTCAACACTTTAGTTGGTTTCTTATCTCATTATCTCCCCCTTAGGTATATATCTGACAGTAAAACTATGGATCTATTCCATTATCTCTAAACTTGTCTACATTCCCTTTACTCTAATACTTTGGGAAAAGCTTATCTAATGACTACCAAACTCTCCATAAGCAGGTACTAAGACCTCTTTATAGGATGCTTCTTTTAATCTCTTCTCATTGGCTTCTAAGGTTGCTTCATCTAACTCATTTAGGGAATCTCATATGACTACATACAATCTCGGGCACACCTCTTAATACTTTTGTTACTCAATGACTTAGCCGCACTTTATTACTCTCATGAAAATTCGGAATCCCACACTCGTACTACTCTCATTCAATTCAACTAACATTTTAATTCCCTCCCCTACTCTATGTCAAACCTACCAAATCACATCTCAAAACTAATATCATCACCCTCAAGTTGCCATCCTTTTGATCACGACACACATCCATAATTCAAGCTTGGTGTCTATTAGTAAACACAATTATCAACATAATCCAGAACATACTATAGTAACTTATGAATACTAGATAAAATTAAGAAACACTCACCCATTAAGACCTCCAAACAAGTAGAAAATCTTTAGCTCTCCGTCTACCTATCAACATATTACCTTCACCTTCTATTTCACAACTGAAGTACTGTTTACTCACTTATTGTGCATTATCTCTTAATTAGTTCTATAATTCTCTAAATACCATAGGATCCTCCCTTTAAAAATCATAAGCCTGGCTTGGGTATATCACCTCATGAATACTCTTCTCTCTTATTCAACACATATATTTAGTCTTCTCTAACACAATGGCACATCGACATCAACTCTATTCTGGTTAAAATGTACTCTAACTCATCCTGACTAATAACTATCCCTCTACCTTCTATCACGAACTCTCTACAACATTTTTATTCCTTAGTCTACTCACAAAGGAACTCATCATTTATAAGTGACTGGCCGCATGATTGCAACAACATAATATGCCCCATCACTATCTCCTTTACATAGATTACTATACCTCCGCATGTTTCCTCTAACTCTGGGAATTTTTACTACCACTACTTTTAACATCATAACTCATACTATCCTTTAAGGTGAAAACGCTACCCAACACTAATAAAATGCCACAAATATTCTACCTTAGATACACCAAATGCACATTTCGACATTTTTGAACACAGTTGAAACCGTTTCATTAAAGCAAACACATATTTCACATGAGAAAGATGAGAAACCATATTCCTATTGTAAATCAGTATGTCATCGAAGAATATCGAAATTGACTTTCTTGAAAGAGGTTTGAACACAACATTCAAGAGAACTTGGAAGGATGATCGAGCATTGTTCAATTCAAAAGTCATGACTAAAATTTTGTAGTTGTCTTCATGAGTTTTAAATGCAGTCTAATGAGCATTACCTTCAGCTATTCCCAATCGATGGTATCTTGCTCTCAAGTCAAATTTGGAGAACACTTGAGCAACCTTCCAGATCATTTATCTCTGCCCTTTGTATCCATATATTCAATGGCTTCCTTGATCTGACCCAATTCCTATATTTGTTTGAGCACTGTGATCATGAATATTAGACATACCCTATATGAATTTCTTCAATTGTTCCTGAATCTGCAGAAAGCTATCGTCTGTTTCTTCTGTTTGTCTTTCTTGGTTCGTGCTTCGTGTCGCATATCCATTTCAAGGATTGCTAGATCTTATACCAATTTATGCATGAAATTATGAAATTGACTAATTCAGGAGATAGAATCTCGATGAAGATGAATATGCTAAGCCATGGAAATAAATCTGAGAAGAATAGTTGAGAGAATTGTATTCAGAAAGAGAGAGAAAAATTACTTCATTATGCATTAATTCTTAATTCTCATACAACGTGTATATATACGGCTAAAATGAATCAACTGACTATTATTGCAAGTAACTAACTTCACTGTAGCAGCTAACTCGTAACAAACTAGAAGATTTGTCGAGCGCCTCATTTTGTTATGAGCTCAATCGAGATCAAAATACAAATGCAAAAATTAACAATCAACTCAACACCTTTTTTGGAAATTTTCTGTGATTTATCAAAAACAGAGAAATGATACTCAATTGAACAAGGAAATTCTAGCTAGAAAAAAAAAACTGTCTATAGTGAGCTCCATATTCGAGACTTGATCTGCAGAAGAGGAAGAAGAGATAAGAAGATCAGATTTAGATGAGAAGAGAAAAGAACTTGAGAGGAAGAAGAGAGCACGAAGAGAGAATTGAAAATTACCAGATTTCAATTAGCCCTCTCTCTTCTCTGTGATGTGTATATATAACCATCTATCCATGTGGCACGATCTCGTCCCTTCAGCTTTATTTAAATGATTTGAATCTCGGCCCCTCAATCTTTTAATTTCACTGTTAATGGCTTATACTCTTTCCCTAGTTCGAATCTTGACAACAACATTTTATAAGCTAGGATTAAGATCATAACGTACCCTCCGTCTTCAAATGATCCTTGTTCTCAAGGATCAGGACTAAAATTAGGGAAGGTGGTGCGTAAGTGTTAGTAGTCCTCCCATGTAGCATCTTAGGGAGAAAGGTTTGACCATTGAACCAACATTTTTACAGCGGCAACATTGTTCTGCTTAACCATTTGCCTTTGCAGAGTGGCAACTAATCACACTATAAACTGACCATCACCTCCAGTGTTAGGTAGAGACGATTGAACCACTACACAATTTCCTACTTTCCTTTTGAGCAACGAGACATCGAATACATGGTGGACCTTAGATTCAGGTGGTAATGCTAGTTTGTAATCTACATTACCAATCCTAGCAATAACCATATAGGGACCATAGTATTTAGAGTTGAGCTTATGGTTCCTCCGTAGTGCTAATGATGTTTGTCTGTATGGCTGCAACTTCAAATATACTGAATCTCCCACTACAAACTCTCTATCAGTCCTTCTATTATCAGTAAAGAACTTCATCCTGGCTTGAGCTGCATGTAAGTTATCCTTAAGTAATTGTAAAAATTGTTGTCTCTACATGATCACATCTTCAGCAGCTTGCACCACATTTTCTAATAATGGTCCGATACAAAGCTGAGGGGGTGTATACCCATAAAAAGCTTCAAAAGGAGTACACTTCAACCCTATATGAAAATTAGTATTATACCACCATTCAGCTGCGGATAGCCATTGTTTCCACTGGTTAGGCCTACTTGCCACCATGCCTCTTAAGTAGTTTTCCAAGCACCTATTAACCCTTTCTATTTGGCCATCACTTTGAGAGTGATAGGCAGAGCTATAATTGAGTTGAGTGCCCAGTAAGTTGAATAAAGCTCGCCAAAAGTTGCTCAGAAACACCTTGTCCCTATCAATAACAATAGACTCTAGAGTGCCATGTAGGCTATGTATCATCTTCCAAAAGACGGAAGCAATAGTGGCAGTAGTATAAGGGTGCGATAGAGATATTAAGTGGGCATACTTAGTGAATCTGTCAACCACCACTAATATGACATCTTTAGACTTAGACTTGAGAAGACCTTCCACAAAGTCCATGTTGATATGGCACCATGCTTGATTTGGAACAAGTAAGGGTTGCAACAATCCCGGATAAGCCGCATTATCGTCTTTATTCCTATGGCATACATCAAAATTGGACACATAATCATTAACCATAAGCTTTATCTTCGGCCAATAGAAGAGTTGCGACAGCCTTTTCAATGTACCCTACTGACCAGAATGACCACCAACGGGAGTGTCATGGAAAGAAGAAATAAGTTATTGTCTGAGAGTTCCATGAGATCCTACATATACCTTGCCCTTCTTTCTTAGTATACCAGCTAAGTTGTGCCACAAATTGGTTCCATGAGAATCTACTGCAAGTAGTGTAAGAATGTCCCGAACATGAGCATCCTCTACATAGCTCCCGATAATCTCTCGTACCCAAGTTGGAGTGCAACTGTTGATAGCCATTAAATTCCCAGTAGCCTGATTATCCAAGGAATCTAACCCTTCTTGTTGCCTAGACAAGGCATCATCAACTCTATTTTCAGCACCTCTCTTATATTGAACCTCGTAATCAAGTCCCAACAGCTTAGTCAAACCCTTCTGCTGAATAGTGGAGGTTACCTTTTGTTCCAGTAGATACTTTAAGCTATGATGGTCAGTCCGCACCACAAAGTGCTTGAACTGGAGATAGTGTCTCCACTTATCCACAACACTTAACAAAGCCATATATTCCTTCTCATAAATAGACTTGCCTCGGTGCTTGGGTGCCAACACCTTACTAAAATAAGCAATTGGTCTCCCCTTCTGCATAAGTACTGCACCAATGCCTCCATGACTGACATCAGTCTCAACGACAAACTCGTGTGAATAGTCAGGAAGTACAAGCACAGGTGTAGTGCTCATAGCTGTCTTAAGGGCTTCAAATGCTAGACCTGCCTCTCGATTCCATTTCAAGGCATCCTTCTTTAACAAATCAATGAGGGGCCTACTGATAGTACCATAAGTAACAACATACTTTCTGTAGTAGCCAGTAAGACCAAGGAATCCTCTAAGTGCTTTGAGTGTTTTTGGTCTAGGCCACTCATCCATGGATCTAATTTTGTAAGGATCAGTAGCTACATCTTCCCAGGTAATAACATGCCCCAAGTACTCCACTTGTGGTTGGCCAAATGAACACTTCGTTCTCTTAGCATAGAGTGAATGTCATTTGAGAATCTCAAACACAACTTTCAAGTGTTGCACACGATCATGTATTGTTAGACTATACACAAGTATATCATCAAAAAACACTAAGACAAATTTTTGCAAGAAAGGTTAGAAAACCTGGTTCAAAAGAGCTTGGAAGGTAGCTGGAGCATTGGTGAGACCAAAAGGCATCACCCGAAACTCATAATGTCCTGCATGAGTCCTGAAAGCAGTCTTAAACACATCCTCCCTTTTCATTCTTATTTGATGGTAGCCTGCCCTGAGATCAACCTTGGAGAAAATTACTGCACCACACAACTCATCTAAGAGATCATCCACTATAGGGATTGGGTACTTATCCTTAATGGTGATGTCATTAAGGCCCCTATAATCAACACAAAATCTCCAAGTACCGTCCTTCTTCTTGACTAGTAAGACTGGTGAAGAGAATGGAGATTGACTAGGCTGAATCACTTCACTGGTAAGCATCTCCTTTACTTGTTTCTCCAACTCATCCTTCTGGTTGTAATTGTATCTATAGGGTCTCAAACTAACTGGCATGGCCCCAGGCTTTAGTGGAATAGCATGATCTAATGATTTCATAAGTGGTAGGGATTTAGGTTCAGCAAATACCTCGACATATTGATCTATCACCTCTTGTACTGCAGCATCAGGAGGATCTTCACTCGCATTCGGCATCATGCTCATCATGAACAAGTGAGCAATAAGAGCATGTCCTTTTTTTAGGATTCGACTCATGGAACCACTACTGAGCATCTTCAAACTGCCTTCTACTAGAGCTGGCAAAACTAGTTTGTTAGGTTTCCTTCCAATAATGACACATTTTTTTAATGATCAAACGTAGTGGGGTTGTGCCTTTTCATCCAGTCATTACCAAGTACCAAATCACAACCTCCTAAGGGGATGATGAGAAGGTCTTCCATAAATGTTTGCCCTTGCATTTTCCACAAAAAACCTTTGCAATGGGATGTGCACATCACATAGTTGCCATCAGCCACGGTCACTCTCACAGGAGGGCAATGGCTGGATTGATGCCCTGTAGCTTGGACGGTGTGCTCATCAATGAAGCTATGAGTACTACCTGAATCAATCAATGTAGAAAGCTGCCTTTTCTTCACAATACCACCCACTAGAATAGTGTTTTCACCTTGATTATGACTTGTCAAAGCATTCAGGCACACATCTTGTTGAATCTCCTGTTCTATTACTCCTTCTATCATCACATCAGGTGGTTCATCTTCTTCTTGGGAAGTGTTAATTTCATTCATGTCAATTTCAGCCTCTGTTTCCCCTATCAATTAATTAAGTTGCCTCATTTTGCATACATGACCAGGCTCATACTTTTTCCACACTTGAAGCACAAATGATTGGTTTTCCTATACTCATACACTTCCAGGCTGAGTCGGAATGTAGTTTCTTCACAGCAGCGTCAGCAGGCCCTCTGTTAACAATTGTATTAGTCACAGGTTGAGCAGATTTTGTACTTGTCTTGTTTCTCCTTTGAGCAGGTTCAATAGCTAGTTCCTGCATCCTAGCCTTTTCAATCCCTATCTTCAATGTAGTAGGTTTAAACAGCTTGACAGCAAATCTGATTTCCTCTTTCAATGCTCCTATGAAACTAGATAGAAAGTGAGCTTCATTTAGTGCAGGATTTCGAATGAGCATTTGAGCCTTAATGTCCTCAAATCTCCCAAGGAATTCATCAACAGAACCTACTTGGCTCAATTTATTAAATTCCTCAACCACATCTTCCACCAGTATGTCACCAAAAGGACTGATCAGTTCCTCCTTGAACTAGACCCAAGTCAATAGCCCTCTACTCAACACCAATGACAGATACCATACCTCAGCCAATCCATTCAAATAAAAAACAGCAAATTTCACCTTCTGTTCATCAAGTATTCTATATTGCTCAAAGTATTTCTCTCATTTTCGAATCCATACCTTAGGTTCCTCACCTTTAAAAGAGGGCAATTCCCATTTCGGTGGCTTGATAGGAGGTTGTTGGGGCCAATTTCTATTCTCCTGAGCTGGATTTGGAAGTAACCCTCCTCCAATGTTTGGACCAGCAGGAGCTTTTTCTAATGCACCTAGCCTATCTAGAATGAGCTCTAACGTGCCTTAAATTCCAACTTGTGTATTGTGTGCCTCTTGTTGAGAACTCAGTAGATCTGTCAAAATTTCTTCATCACAAGTGAGCTTGTTCTCAGTTACCTTCCAGCGAGTCCCTTCTGCCATTTCTTACCCATAGGTCGCACAATCGATGCTCTGATACCAATTCTTATGATCTCAATCGAGATCAAAATTCAAATACAAAAATTAACAATCAACTCAACACTTTTTTTGGAAATTTTCTGTGATTTATCAAAAACAGAGAAATGATACTCAATTGAACAAGGAAATTCTAGCTAGAAAAAGAAACTATCTATAGTGAGCTCCATATTCGAGACTTGATCTGCAGAAGAGGAAGAAGAGAGAAGAAGATCAGATTTAGATGAGAAGAGAAAACAACTTGAGAGGAAGAAGAGAGCACGAGGAGAGAATTGAAAATTACCAGATTTCAGTTAGCCCTCTCTCTCCTCTGTGATGTGTATATACAACCATCTGTCCATGTGGCACGATCTCGTCCCTTCAGCTTTATTTAAAATGAATTGAATCTCAGCCCTTCAATCTTTTAATTTCACTATTAATGGCTTATACTTTCCCTAGTTCGAATCTTGACAACAACATTTTATAAGCTAGGATTAAGATCATAACACATTTCTTAACCACGTTTTCCACCTCAGCTAATTAGTTATTAAGCTTGTTTAATTTCCAATTTACTTGCAATTATCTATATATTATTACAAGTATTGAGTTAAATTTTTGTTCAATTATTTAAGGGTTTTTGTGTAATTGTTAATTTTACCATATTAAGAGCCATCATTGTTGTTGCGGGAAATGAGTGTGTGCTCTTCAAAAAGAGGTATTTAGTAACAGATTGTATATTTGTACTATAGCTCTTAGGGTATAAAAGTTTTGATTTTTCTAGTTTCAAGATTCCAACAGAAGTGAAAACTTTCTTGCAACCCCATTTGATTCCTTTGGATAAAGATTCAAGACATGGAATCACTAAGATGGTAGCTTCTATAGAACATTCTGGGGTGAAATATCTGGGTTTCTTTCTCTATTTATGAATTACAATGTTAATGGGCCTTTTCTTGATGGTTGGAGTCTTGGACAAAAACTTATTTTCAGTGACTTGTGAGTTTTTTCCATGAAGAAGATGCTTTGCAAAGACAATTTCAAAGGTATTGGTTTTCTTTCTTTTCATGATTCACCTTGGAAAAATTATAGTGAAAAGATTTATGGTTGGAGTGGTGTTGGTTGCAAGAATTTATCTTGTTTGGATGTTAAGAAACTTAATATAGATTGTACTAGTTGTTTTGATGTAGTAAGTAGTGGAGCTATGATAGTTAGATATATGTTAAGGGTAGTAGTGGGGTGATTTTTAAATTATTGATGCGTTAGGAATGTTGGAAATGGTGGAGGAATTGGAATTAAATTTGATATTGGTGAGGGATTTGGTACATTTGCAGCTAGAATTCTTGAAAGGAATGTGACTATTTGAATGTTTCTCCTATGTTGAATGTCACTGCACCATTTAAAGAATTCATTGTTGTTAGGGGTCTTTTCCCGTTTTATGTAAGTTTAGATCATCGGTTCCCCTTTCATGATAAAGCAGTAGATTTGGTTCATTAAGGAATGTATTAGATGTTAGTAGCAGAGGACACCTTGAGAAATTAGAGTTTTCGTCTTTGATATTGATAGAGTTTGGAGGGCTTGAAGAATTATTTTGGTTATTCCAGTGAAAATAAGAAAATGGCATTGACCAGGTTAATGAAACATTTTGGGTATTATGGTAAAAACTCATTTCAATCATTGCTCTTTAAGGGATGTGCAAATTTCAAAGTAGATAAGTGAAAGTGACAGATGGAGTACTTTTCATCATTTATTTTGTTTATTTTACCCAACCTCCTTTTTTTTTTTTTAAATTATGGGTAAAGAATCTTGAATTTGCTGCGGACACATACGCACCACCTCAGCCTTTAAAATCTTATGGTTGCACACACACCAATGTCTCGCCTTTTCCACTCCTTCATTCAATCATTCTTTGCTCAAACCCACCACCTCCACCAACACAGCAAGAAAAAAAGCCCAAACAAGAGAACATAGAGATTTGGAACTTCTTTTCAGTCAACCGGAGGTTTACTTTTCCACAAAACATTTTTTGATTTGTTAACTCCGTTGCACGTTACCTTTTGTGAGGGTTGGTGACTCAAGTATATATGATAAATGCACTCCAATAATATAATCGTAAGGAAATGAAGGTATTAATTAATAGTCCAGCCTTGGTGCGATGGACCTCAAGACCAAGAAAATAATGGAGAGCTCTCGAATCCTTCATTGCAAAATGTGATTGAAGCTTGCGAGTAAACTGTCGAAGAAGTACAGGATTGCTGCCAGTTAACACTATATCATCAACATAAAGTAGTAGCAACATAGTTTCTTGAGAATAATGTAGGACGAATAGAGACAGATCAAATTTACTACAAGTGAAACTGAGATGAATCAGGTAAGAGCTAAACTTTTGGAACCAAGCTCTGGGTGCTTGCTTGAGAACATACAAAGCTTCCTTAAGTAGGTATACATGATTCGGATGGACCGGATCAAAAAAACCCGAAGGTTACTCCATGAAAATAGTTTCCTTGAGATTGCCATGTAAAAAAAACAGTCTTGACGTCCAATTAATCTCCCAATGTAGGGTGATTACAACGCAATGTGAATGGTTGTAGCTTTGACGATGGGACTAAAAGCATCATCAAAGTCGATACAAGCAATTTGATTGTAACCTTACGAGAAGAGCCTTAAAGTGCTCCACTTACCCATCCGGCTTTAGTTTTGTTTTGAACACCCATCTAAAGCCAATAATGTTCATATGAGGTTGCGGAGGTACCAACATCCATGTGCCACTAGATATCAGGGCTAAGAGCTCTTGATGAATAGCAGTCAACCAGTGTGGCTTAGAAAGAGTGGATTTAATTGATTTCGGTTTAGTGACTTCAGGATGTAAGGAAGTTGTGTAACTGAGGGATTGAAAGGTAGGATTAGGCAAAGTTTGCGTTTTAGCTCGGGTGAGCATTATGTGAGTATTTTCTATTTGCATATCTGGCGAAGTAGGAGCTATGGGCTCAATAGGATCGACTTCAGGCAAAGGTGCAACACAAGGTAAAGAGGCAAGTTCCACAAAGAGGTCATTACCTGGAACATTGGACAAGGAAGGACTTGATGTGTTGTTGTTGCCAACTTGCATTGATGAATTGTTGTTGCTAGCTTGCATTGATGAATTATTGTTGCTAGCTTGCATTGATTAACTATTGTTGCTAGCATGCATTGTATAAGAGTTGCGACCATGAGGAGAATTAGGGGCTTCAATAATTGGTGATTTCAAAGAATCATTTAACTCAGGAAGTTAGTCACATTGAGATAAAGAAGCAGGTTGTTCCATCGAAGGCATGCGTACATGAGGTGTTCTAAGAGCTGGTGCAATATAAAGATTAAGATGAGAAGGTCAAAAGATATTTTTTACTAAGTTTGGCAGCAAGCTATTATATACATAATCTTCAACCAACTTATGCTAAAGTGCAGGCCACCACCTGCACATGATCTACAGCTAACTAATGCAAGATAATAGGAACTATAACTAATCCTTAATGTGCTTCACACAGTCGGAGACTTATTCAAACTAGTAACAGGTAAATAAAATAATACTATGATCAGTTGCTACAACCAGCAGATATAGTTACTGCAACCAATAGATATAGTTAATACACCCCCTCAAGTTAGGCAAGGTGCAACAATGCCTAACCTGGAACGACACATAGTAAATGCTGATTTAGGCAGTGGCTTGGTGAATGTATTAGTAAGTTGATCACAAGCATGAGTATGAGTAACATGAACTCGATGATCTTGAACCTGGTCACGTGCATATGCAAAATCAACAACAACGTGTTTCATACGGGTATGAAACACTGGGTTGTGAGATAAATAAGTCACGCCAACATTGTCACAGTAGATTGTTAGCGTATTCGAAATGGTCACATGTAACTCATGAAGTAAGTTTCTCACCCAAGTGTGCTCTGCAATTGCATTGGCGACAGATTTGTACTCTGCCTCGGTGGATAAGCGAGCTAATGCACTTTGTTGTTTTTTATAAGCAACTGATTGGATTTGGTCCAAAGAAAGAATGTAACCTGATGTAGAGATTCAATCATTCGGATCAGCCCAGTCCGCATCAGCATACATATACAAATTAGAGTCAGAGATGCGAAGTCCTGAACTTGCAATTTCTTTGAGATACCGTAGTACTCTTTTAACAGCTTTCCAATGTTCATCAGTCAGGACATGCATAAATTAGGACAATTTATTGACTGCATAAGATATGTCAGGCCATGTGAGTGACAAATACTGCAATTTACCAAAGGTACACCGGTTGCGTGTCGCATCAGTATATGGCGAACCATCAGCCACTCGAAGTGGTACACTGGAACACATGGGAGTAGAAACACCATTGCAATTTTCCATATCCAGTTCCAAAAGAATTTCCAGAATGTATTTTGATTGAGAAAGAATGAGATCATCTGGTATGTGCTTAACGTTAATACCCAAGAAGTAGTTCAGATAGCCAAGATCTTTCAACGAAAATCTAGCTGCCAAGGAACTGATGACAATTTTGATCACTTATGGATGTTTGCCAGTGAATATGATGTCGTCAACATAGACAAGAACATAAATAGTTACAGCCTTCTACTTCCTTACAAATAGTGAGGCATCAGATTTTGTTCCGACAAAACCCATTTTCAGCAAATGTTCATGCATAGCATTATACCAAGCTCGGGGAATTATTTGAGGCCATAAATAGCCTTCTTCAAATTGCAAACATGATTTGGGAATGGGGATTAATAAATCCTAAGGTTGAGACATAAGCACTTCTTCGTCCAATTTTCCTTGTAGGATAGTATTATTGACATCAAGTAATTGATTGATTGGCTAATTGCGTTGCACAACTATAGATATAACCAACCTTACGTCGTTGGTTTGACAACGGGACTGAATGTCTCATGAAAATCCAAGCCAGGGCACTGCGTGAACGCTCACTACTAAAAAACAACGGACAGAGTCACTCCAAAAAGCAACGTCATTTGCCACGCTGTCTGTCGCTTTTAATAGAAATAATTATTTTACAAAAAAGCGACGGACGGCATCTCTTAGTCCGTCGATTTTAAATAATTAATTATTAATTATATATATGCAAAAATCTGCGGGGGAAAAAGCGACGGACTAAGAGATGTCGTCCGTCACTTTTTGTAAAATAATTAAAAATATATTATTATTTTTTATTAAAAAGCGACGCATAGTGTGGCAAATGGCGTTGCTTTTTGGAGACACATCATCCGTCGCTTTTGTCCGTTATTTTTTAGTAGTGAGACATCTGCTTTTCTCTTTGATCTGCTACAACCATTTGCAGTCCACAACATTTTTGGATAGGTCTCGCGTTACGAGTTCCCAAGTTTGATTTCTAATTAAGGCATCATACTCTACTTTCATTGCTTGTCCCCACTCTTCATGTTTATCAGCTTTTTTGAAAGTTACAGTTGTAGGAATCAAATGGGTTAGAAAAGAGAGGTTTCTTTTTTGGCTTGGAAATATTATTTTGGGAGCTAGTTGTAATTTTGTTTGAAGGTGGTGGGGGAATCGAGGCAGCAAGTATTGCAAGAGAGGGATCACTTGATGTCATGGGTGGAGGAGTGGCTTCTCTAGGGGTTGGGAGTAGTTGTTTTAATTGTATGTTTTACATGTTGTTTTGTGTCTCTGGTATGTGAGTAAAGGCTTTTGTGTGGCGGTGTCATGCAAAAAAGAAAGTGTAGGAAGTTGTGTATTACCTGATGCCTCTATAGCTACTGGTAAGGCTGGCAAACAGACAGGGTTTTGACCGGTCTGGTCCGGTTCCGGTTCGGTTCCCGTACCGGTAAGTCCGGTACCGGTTGAACGGGTAAGGAACCGGTCTTATAGGGTACCGGAATCAGTATCGAAATGGAACCCAATTTTTTATTCGGTTTATTCGGTTCGGTAAGAACCGGTTCCGGTCCGATTCCTGTCCGGTTGAACCGGTTCAACGGTCACTTCCATTTTATTTTTTTATTTTTTTTAAATTTGATCGTTAATATTTAGTCGTTGGGCTAGGGCCAAAAACGGCTCAAAACACCCCC
>JAJOOH010008524.1:0-38397 GCA_029582605.1 Solanum gracilifrons | reverse complement strand
CCGAAAGACATCACCACAAACTCATAGTGCCCATACCTAGTACGAAAGGCCGTCTTGAGAATATCACACTCCCTCACCTTCACTTGATGATACCCTGACCGAAGATCAATCTTAGAGAAGTGACTAGCCCCATACAATTGGTCAAATAAATCGTCAATCCTTGGAAGAGGATACCTATTCTTGACGGTGACCCTATTAAGTTGTCGATAATCAATACACATTCTAAGAGACCCATCTTTCTTCTTCACAAACAAAACCGGACCACCCCAGGGAGAATGACTAGGTCTAATAAACCCCTTCTCTAAAAAATCTTTTAACTGCTCTTTCAACTCTTTCAACTACGCCGGGGCCATACGGTAAGGGGGGATAGAAATAGGTTGAGTATCGGGGAGGAGGTCTATACCAAGATCTATCTCCCTTTCGAGAGGGACACCGGGAAGGTCTTCTGGGAAGACATCTAGAAACTCATTAACAACCGGAATAGACTCAATAGGAGGGACTTTACACTCCACATCATTGACTCTCACAATATGGTACAAGCACCCTTTGGAAATCAACCTATGGGCTTTAATGCAAGAAATGAATTTCCCCTTCACCACAACATCCCGGCTCTCCCACTAAAGGACGGGTTCATTAGGAAATCGGAACTTGAGTTTACGAGTCCTACAATCAATAAAAGCATAATATGCGTGCAACCAATCCATCCCAAGAATAACATCAAAATCCACCATGTTCAACTCAACAAGATCGCAAGGCAACAACTTATTCAATATGCACACCGGACAATTTCTATACACTTTTCTAGCAACAATAGAGACACCAATGGGAGTAGATACTTCATATGACTCATGCAACAATTCCGACTCAACATGAAATTTTCTAGCAACTAAGGGGGTAACAAAGGAAAGGGTGCCACCCGGATCAATTAAAGTATAAACATCAAGATCAAAGATTTGCAACATACCGGTCACCACATCTGGGGTCTCATTAACACCTTGTCTACCATGCAAAGCATAAAATCTATTGTCCCTTGGGGCACCACTTTGAGAAGCACCTCTACCCAAAGGAGTAGTGTTAGCACTTCGGACCTTGTTGCGGATCTTGGGACAATCAAACCTCTTATGACCCACTTCTCCACGTTCGAAGTAAGCACCCGAACCCTTCATGCAAGGACCAGCATGCTTCCTCCCACACTTAGGGCATACATCCATAGAACCCACTTCACCTCCCCCTTGAGGTCTAGGAACATTGATAGCAAATCCCCGGTTGACATGAGGGTTTCCTCGGCCTTGATGAAATCTAGCACCCTTAGGGAACCTATTCTCCAATCGGGCCCTCTTGGCCTCGTGTCCCCTTTTCTTCCTCAATTTCTCCTCCTCCATTTGCTCGGCATAAGTCATCAACCGAGACAAATCCATATCTCCAATGAGCATAGCGGACCAACACTCCTCACTAACCAAGTCGGATACACCCATCACAAATTTTTTCATCCTCGACCTAGAGTCGGCCACCAAGTGAGGTGCATACTTGGAGAGTTGGACAAATTTGAGGGCATAGTCCCTCTCACTAATAGCTCCTTGCTTCAAGTTCATGAACTCCACCAACCTTGCCTCCCTAAGCTCAAGAGGGAAGAACCTAATAAGGAAAGCAAGTTTAAACTCCCCCCACAACACCACATAGCCATTACCTTTCTCACCCTTCCACTGATCAAACCAAATTTGACCAACCCCCTTGAGTTGGTAGGCCGCCAATTCCGCCTTCTCACAAGCACCAACATCCATAATGGTCAAAATTTTGCATACCCCATCGATGAACTCTTGCAGGTCCTCATCCACCTTTGAACCATGGAAGACCGGAGGGTTCATCCTCATGAAATCTCTCACCCTTTCCCCCGGGGTGGTAGTTCGAGGATCTTGGGCTCCTTGATGCACTTGGTTAGCTACCACTTGTGCAAGCATGGTGAGTGCATCACGGAGCTCACCATTGGTGGGTGGATCTTCCGGTGATCGGGCCCGTCTTCCCCTCATGTTTGGCATGATGATCTTGCAATCCAAAGAACAAACGTTAGGGAGGAATCACCTTATCGCACTCTAAGCATGACATAGAACATGAAGAAGGGAAACCTTTCCTAAAACGTTTTGTAGCCTCCCATTCATAGGAGAAGTAAGAGAAGAAAACCCTTCCACAAATCTCCTATAATAACCCGCTAAACCCAAGAAACTCCTTATATCCGACGGGGTCAAAGGTCTAGGCCAATTCCTAATAACATCGGTCTTCTTAAGGTCCACCTTAATACCATCCCCCGACACCACATGGCCTAGGAAAGCAACTTCCTTCAACCAAAACTCACACTTTTCATATTTAGCGTACAAATTCTCTTCCCTCAATCTTTGGAGTACAACCCTCAAGTGACCCTTGTGCTCTTCCTCACCCCGAGAATAGATCAAGATGTCATCTATAAACACCACCACAAAAGAATCAAGGTAGGGTTTGAAAACCCTATTCATCAAATCCAATAATAGAGAGATGATGTATCTTCTTGAGAATTTTGAGTCTTGCAATTACACCCTGAGTGTTGATCCCCCTCATATTCCAAATGATTGTACTAATCATTGAGCTGATCTGGAAGTGAACAACCTAGTGTTTGGTCTGCCTGCAGTGACAGTGTTGATATCTTGGACTTTGAATTTTACCATGTCCTGATGAAGACCTTTGGGGGATAATCCCTGATTATTAGCCACCTGTTGAATTTCCTCTGCAAGGCCTCTGTCCGGGTGAGGGCTAAAAGCTTTAATCAATAACTCACTAGTTTCATCATTCATATCCGGGTCATTGAGTGATTGATTATCCATATCAAATTCATCTTCTGAATTATCAACAGCATATTCATCAATGTTAGGACCTCTGTTCATTTGAGAGTTTTCAGGCATTTTATTAGGGGGGACATTAAAAGGGGGATTCATATATTTGGTTTGTAAAAGAGTAATGTCCATGCCCAAATGTTCATCAACCATAACAAACTTCTTGCAATTTTCCCTATTCCCTTGTTGCTCTCCCTGTTGATCACTGCCTTGTTGCCTGTTTTGTCTCTTTTTTTCAGCCTCTCTCCTTTTTTTGCTTGGTTTGTTTTTGCTTTTGGGAGTGTTCCCCTGATTATTAGTGCTAGCTTTGTTTCCCATATCCTTTGCCATAGATCCTTTATTTTGTTGTCCTGCCGTTCTTGCCATCCCTTGTTGTTTTTCCTTGTTATTTTCAACATTGATCTGTGTTCTTGCCCCTCTTGGTTCTGTTGCTGCACCTGTTGCTTATCTGAATTGAGTTGCTGACTTGTAGTGGTAGCAGGAGTTCTAAGGTCTGAGCTATGGTCAAAATGTGTATCCTCGTGCAAAACATGAGTCAAATTCCCCCCTTTGGACCCCTCTTCCTACATGTTAGTATGTCTCTCCTGACATCCCCCATCCATCCCTTCTTCAACTTCAGCAGCACCATCAGAATATAAGATATTGGGGTCTGTAGGTATTGGGAGCATTGAGTTAATACATGTGCTCTTGTTATTTACTTTGTTGCCAGTTTGCTTGACCTGTGCTTTTTGGTTATGATCTGCTTTCAACCTGTTTTGTGCTCCATGTGGTATTGTCCCATTTCTACTATTATGCTCCTGGTTGTCTTTAGTTTGTTTTTCCTGCACATTAAGGTTAGTAAAAAAATTATGATTAGAAGTATTAACTGTACCTGGCTGTTGAGCTGTGGTTTGTGGTTGCTCTTTTGACATTTTGTTTTGTGGTGAGGTTGGTCTCCACACTGTCTTTTGCATTCTTTCATCCTGTGGTTTGCTGCTTTTTCTTCTTGACACTTTCTATTCTTCTTCCTTTTGCTGCTCAGGTTACCATGCATTTTTCCCATCCTTGGTGTTTTGTTGTTGCTGTCCTTCTTGTTCCTTTGTCTTGCTCTGCTTGTGGTCTCCTCCTTGCTGACCTTGTTCACCTTTATTCATGTTTTTCATTTCTGCTCCTAATTCTTTCCTCCTTTTGAAGTCTTCATCCCTTATTTTGAAATTACAATCACCTATCATGTGACCTTGATGTTTGCAATATGCACAATAGGGGGGAATGTTTTCATATTCAATAGGTTGCCATCTCCCTATAGTGAGATCTTCATCATCCAAACCAATCCAAACATGTCTAGGTCGATCCTTTGTGAGATCCACTTGGACTTTTACCTTAGCCATGCTAACTCTAGTTCTTTTAATAGAAGTTGTGTCTAAGTATAAAACTTTGCCCACCGACTCTAATAGAGGTGTGATAAATTTTTTCTTGAAACAATGCCATGGTAGGCCTGGCAGTGGTACCCATATAGGGACAATGGGTGTTTCTTCTTCAGGTCTAAAGTTAGGAGTCCACGCTTGTATTCTCATAAGTTTTCCCCCGATAGTCATTCTTTGTTGTGTCCAAACAATGTTATAGTCCAATTCATTGTCCAAATCAATAAAAACATGTCTAGCATTGTAGTGAGCAATATTGACCCCCCCATTCAGCTGAGTTTGTAGGATAAAGCTTTTCCTGATGAGTTCTATTTTCGGCATGGTGGTACTGAATTTACCTATAAGGGTATACTTACAGTCCACAGTCAATTTATTCATGAAGTCATCAATATTGTAAATCACTGCCGACTGGCTTTGTTTGGTAGTATGTCTGGGAGGAACCAGCTCTATGGAAGTAGCATGTGTAGCATGGATTTGTCTAAGTCTTGCAGCCAGTGTTTGTATCATTGTATAAGGAGCAGGTTCTGTACTTTGATCATGTTTGGTTTTCTGATTCTCATTGGTACTGCTTGGGCCTTTGGATTGGTTGGGAGAATTATTTTGCTGAGCTTTTTGATCGGAACTAGTGTGTCTATCAAAATTACTGGAAATTTTAGGGAACTCCTTATGATAATTATTGGGTTCCGAGTTCCCTGTATGAACAGCTAGAGGAGATTGACTTTTGTTTTTATCGCTACTATGATTTCGTTCAACCTGCTGTTGAGATTCAGTGTTCCTCCTGCCCTATTCCAGATCAGTCATCCTACCATTCATTTGTCCCTTAGCATTTATATTCACATGATCCTCACTACTACTCAAGATAACAACATTTCTACTTAAGTTAGAGTGAGAGAACTTACCTGCCTGAATGCCACCCTCGCGTGAATTTTTGCTTGGTGAGTTAGTGTCTGCAGCCTGGTGTTCCTGCCTGTGACCATGATCAACTTCATTAGTGTATTTAATGGTCTTTACCTGGTCTTTTTTGTCCACCATTGCTTGGGATTATATCCGTTGGTTTGACTCCAAATGAGAATTGTTATGAGCTCTCAACTTCAATTACTTCCACGGTTGTCGACTTTGTATTACCATGTTGCTCATTTTGATCTTGACTTAGTGTTTTGTCCCCCTGCTTCGAATTCATGGCTAATTCCTGTGTATCCATTGATTGTAGATCTTGGTTTTGACCATTGGAACCAGCATAATCTTGAGAATGTGTCCCCTGCAGATCTGCTTCAATTTCGCCATTGAGTTCTTCTGCTTGAACTTGTTGAGTGGTTGTATAATTATCTAGACTTGCCTGAATTGCTTCTTGGTTGTATTCTTGAGCTATATTGTTGAATATATTAGTAAGATGGACCTCATCCTCCCTCGCATGAGTTCCAGTAGCAGTGCCGCCGTCACTTTTCGATTTTGCGGCTATTTGCTCACCGGAATTCCTGTTTCCGGTGATTGGATAGTCCATTTTACTTGAAATTGCTGTGAGATGTACCTCTTCACCAGGTGTGTAATCCCCAGTGTTCAAATCGCCATGAGATTGGCGTGAAGTTGGACGAATTTGAAGGCGGCGCTCAGGCGATTTGTCGAAACTTTTCCCAGAATTTATCTCCTCAGTTCTCGCAATTGGGGAGGTAGAATCACATGATTTTTTAGTATGTTGGAGCCTTTGAGTAGGAGAATCATGCCACTAAACAGATTTTGGTGAATCACCTTATCGCGATCTGGGGAAATAATTTTTTGAATCCCGTCCAACTCCCTCTCTAAAATCGTGATGTGCATCTCTTCATTGTTTCGCGAATTCGTGGAGTTGTAGGATGAATTGGAAGGCGATCCATGGTGGGTTTTGTTCGTCTGTTCTAGGCGCCTCTGCTGGCCTTGTTCTGGCGGCCTGAAGAAACCCACTGGAGGCTCATGCGCCATTTCAACGGCTGGTGAACTAGTCGTTGAGGTTGTACCTGCAGTGTAAAATTAGAGAGAGTTCCGCGTAGAGAGGGAATTTAGAGAGAGAAAAAAATTGGGAAATGAGGAAACGATAGGTTTAGGGTTTAGGGTTTAGAGTTTAGGGTTTAGAGTTTGAAATTTATTGTTTAGGGTTCCAATTTTATGGTTTAGCTTTTAGGGTTTAGTGTTTAGGGTTTAGGGTTTAGGAATTAGGGTTTAGGGTCTAGGGTTTAGGATTTACGTTTAGGGTTTCTGATGAATGGTTTAGGGTTAGTGTTTAGGGTTCAACATTTATAGTTTACAGTTTAGAATTTAGGGTTTAGGGTTTACGATTAAGAGTTTAGGGTTTAGGATTCGAAGTTTAGGGTTTACGATTAAGGGCTTAGGGTTTAGGGTTTAGGGTTTAGGATTAATGGTTTAGGTTTAGGGTTTAGGATGAATGATTTTGGGTTAGGGTTAAGAGTTTTGGGTTAGGGTTTAGAGTTTTGGGTTCGAAGTGTATGGTTTGTGTTTTAGGGTGTAGGGTTTAGGGTTCCAAGTTTAACATTTAGTGTTTTGGGTATAGGGTTCCAAGTTACAATTTAGGGTTAAGAGTTTAGGGATAGGGATTAGGGTTTATGGTTTAGGGTTAAGGGTTTTGGGTTTAATGTTAGGGTTTAGGGTTTAGGGTTTAGGGTTTAGGATTTAAGGTTTAGGGCTTAGTATTTATGTTTAGGGTTTAGGATTTAAGATTTAAGGTTTAGGGTTTATAGTTTAGGGTTTAGGGTTCAAAGTTATTATTTAGGGTTGAGGGTTTACGGTGTAGAGTTTAGAATTTAAGGTTTAGGGTTTAGGGTTTAGGGTTTAGGATTTATGGTTTAGTGTTTTGGGTTTTGAAGCTTATGGTTTAGTGTTTTGGGTTTAGGATTTATGGTTCCTAGTTTAGGGTTCAGTGTTCAGGGTCTAGGGTTTTGGGTTGAGGGTTTAGGGTTTAAAGTTAAGGTTTAGTGTTTAGGGTTTAGGATTTATGGTTTAAGGTTTTGGGTTTCGGGTTTAGGGTTTAGGGTTCCATGTTTAGGGTTTACTATTTAGGGTTAAGAGTTTTGGTATTAGGGTATAACATTTAGGGTTTAGGGTTTATGGTTTAAGGTTTATGTTTTAAGATTTAGGGGCTAGGGTTTAGGGTTTAGGGTTCCAAGTTTATAGTTTAGGGTATAGGGTCTAGGGTTTTAGGTTTAAGGCTTAGGGATTAGGGTTGCGGGTTTAGTGTTAAGGGTTTAGAGTTTAGAGTTTAGGGTTTAGGGTTTAGTGTTTAGGGTTTATGTTTTAGTGTTTATGTTTAGGATTTAGGATTAGTGGTTTAGGGTTAGGATTCAGCGTTTATAGTTTAGGGTTTAGGGTTCAACATTTAGGGTGTAGGGTTTTGGGTTAAGGTTTAAGGGTTCCATGTTTAGCGTTTTGTATTTTGGGTATAGGGTTTAGAGTTTAGAAGTTAGGGCTTAGGGTTTAGTGTTTAGGGTTAGGATGTAGGGTTTAGGGTTTAGGGTTTAAAGTTTAGTATTTAGGCCTTAGGTTTAGGATTTAAGGTATAGGTTTAGGGTTTAGGACTAATGGTTTAGGGTTAGGGGTTAGGGTTTAGGGGTTAGGGTTTAGGGTTTAGGGTTAAGGATTTTTGGTTTAGGGTTTAGGGTTTATGGCTTAAGAGTTACAGTTTAAACTTTAAGGTTTAGGGTTTAGGGTTTAATGTTTAGGGTTTAGGGTTTAATGTTTAGGGATTAAGGTTTAGGGTCTAGGTTTATGTTAGGGTTTAGTGTTTGGGGTTCCATGTTTTGGAATTAGAGTTTAGGGTCTACATTTATGTTAGGGTTTAGGGTTTAGGGTTTAGGGTTTGGGGTTCCAAGTTTTGGAATTAGGGTTTAGGGTTTAGCGTTTAGGGTTTTAGGTTTAGGATTTAGGGTTTCGGGTTTGGGGTTTAGTGTTTATGGTTTATGGTTTATGGTTTAGGGTTTAAAGTTAGGATTTATGGTTTAGGGTTTAGGGTTTAGGGTTAAAAGTGTCAGGATTAGGGTGTACCGTTTAGGGATTAGGCTTTATGGTTTAGGGTTTAAGTTTTAGCGCTTAAGGGTTAGGGTTTAGGGTTTAGGGTTCAAAGTTTAGGGCTTAGGGTTTAGGGTTTATAATTAGGGTTTAGGGTATAGGGTTTAGGGTTAGGAGTTATGTTTAGGGTTTAGGGTTTAGGTTTAGTGTTTAGGATGAATTGTTTAAGGTTAGGGTTTAGGGTTTAAGGTTTAGGGTTTAGGGTTTAGGATTTAGAGTTTTGATTTTAGGGTTTAAGGTTTAGGGTTTCAAATTTAGGGTACAAGGTTTAAGATTTAGGATTTAGGGTTTAGTATTTAACTTTAAGGGATTAGGGTTTATGTTTAGAGTTTAGGATGAACGATTTAGGGTTAGGGTCTAGGGTTTAAGGTTTAGGGTTCAAAGTTTATGGTTTAAATTTTAGGGTTTAGGGTTTAGGATGAATGGTTTAGGGTTAAGGTTTAGGGTTTAAGGTTTAGGGTTTAGGGTTTAGAGTTTTGGATTTAGGATTTAGGACTTAGGGTTTAGGGTTGATAGCTTAGGGTTATGGTTAAGGGTTTAGGGTTTAGAGTTCAGAGTTCAGGATTTAGGGTTTAGGGTTTGAAATTTATTGTTTAGAGTTTAGGATATAGGGTATAAGGTTTAGGGTTGGGGATTAGGGTGTAGGGTTGAGGATTTAGGGTTTAGGGTTTAGTTTTAGGGTTTAGAGTTTAAGGTTTAGGGTTTAGTGTTTAGGTTTCAAAGTTTAGGGTTTAGGAATAAGGATTTAGGGTTTAGGATTTAGGGATTAGAGTTTATGGTTTAGTGTTTAGGGTTTTATGTTTTGGGTTAAGGGTTTAGGGTTTAGGGTTAGAGGTTAGGGTTTACCATTTAGGGTTTCAAGTTTACGATTTAAATTTCAGGGTTTAAGGTTTAGGATTAATAGTTTAGGGTTAGGATTTAAGGTCTAGAGTTTAGGGTTTAGGGTTTTGAAGTTTATGGTTTAGGGTTTAGGGTTCTAAGTTTTGGATTTAGGGTTTAGTGTTTAGGGTTCAGGGTCTAGGGTTTTGGGTTTAGGGTTTATAGTTTAAGGTTAAGGTTTAATGTTAGAATTTATGGTTGAAGGTTTTGAGTTTTGGGTTCTATGTTTAGGATTTAAAGTTTATGGTTAAGAGTTTTTGTATTAGGGTGTAGCGTTTACGGTTTAGGGTTTATAGTTTAGGGTTTAGGTTTTAGGATTTAGGGTTTAGGGTTTAGGGTTTAGGGTTTTGGTTTTAGGGTTCGAAGTTTATGGTTTAATACTTAGGGTTTTGGGTTTAGGGTTTAGGGTTCCAAATTTAGAGTTTACGGTTTAGGGATTAGGGTTTAGGGTTTAGGGTCTAGAGTCTAGGGTTTTGGGTTTATGGTTTAGGGTTTAGGGTCTAGGGTTTAGTGTTTAGGGTTAAGGATTTAGAGTTTAAGATTTAGGGTTTAGGCTTTAGGGTTTACGTTTAGGGGTTAGGATTAATGGTTTAGGGTGAGGATTAATGGTTTAGGGTTAAGGTTTTGGGTTTATGGTTTAGGGTTTATGGTTCGAAGTTTATGGTTTATGGTTTAGGGTTAAGGGTTCCATGTTTAGCTTTTAGGATGTAAGGTTTAGGGTTCCATGTTTAGGGTTTAGGGTTTAGGCTTTAGAGTTGATCCTATTGATGACAAAATTGATTTTCTTGTAAGATCGATTTGTGTGCATTTAGTGTTGACACTTACCTTTAAATTTAGAAATAATATATTTGTTAAGCATAAGTACCAACACTAGTTGGTCCAATGTTATGAGAAGGCCCACTTGGGTCATGATATCTGATGAGCCCTCTCAAGCTAATATTTCCAAACGAGCCTTAGTTTCAACTACTCACTCGGCACACCAATAAAATAATGCCTCTACTCATGTGGCTCTACAATCTGGTCATACTATATCTACTCCCACTGTGGTACCTAGTTCGGGTTCCCAAACATTGCAGGGCTATTCACATCTTGGTCGTGGGTCTACCATACCATCAGCTAGTGCTAGTCAGTGAAATAGTTTGAATACTAATAGTGGATCAATTCGACTTTCCAATCTGCATCTTGAATCCAATGGCTCCGAGCCTAATACTCCCACCACCCAGCACTCAGATGCACATGGTCCTCAGCCAGGTGATAGAGACAATTTCTGAAGACTCGTCATCGAGCCATTCGGATACAAGTATGATTAAATTATGTTTCATCTTTCATTTATCTATTTATAATTTAATTGATTGATTATTTTTTGTTTACTCTACTTTGTCAATGAACTCGTATTTCAGCTTACGTCCGGATGTGGGTATGGCAAAGATTATTTTAAAGTGCATCAAAACTCACTATAATGGTGTGTATTCGAATTGGAGTTCGATTCCACTCAACACCCAAGAGCAGATGTTCAACGAATTTAAGGTAAGAATATACATCAATTAAATTCACATCATATACATTTAGATTCTCTATTCATTTGAACAATATATATTTAGTTATTTTTTATTACAGAAATATTATGTATGGGCTCCGAACATGAGGAAGATGTTTAAGTGAACTTCAAGCTTAAAGCTTCAAAGTTGCTTTCTAGCACATTTTGTGACTGTCGGATAGAAAACAAAATTCCTAAGTTTATGTTACCGTATCGATGGGCTATGTTACTGGAACATTGGAGTACTGATGAAAAATTTAAAAAGAGGAGTAAGATTGGGAAGATGGCTCGCGCATCAGAAAAGGGAGGCTCTTTGCACACTGGTGGAACTATTAGCCAGGTTACTAGGAAGGAACGAATGGTATACTTTCTTAATTTAGTAAAATAATTTTTTTCTTTTTTGATAAGTAGATTTTGGAGATTAATGAGATCAAATTCTATATATGTTATTTGCAGGAAAAAGAGTTAGGTAGGCCGATAGTTGTAGAAGAGATGTTCAAGGTTACTCACGTCAAGAAGAGTACGAACCCCACAGAAGAAGAAAGATGGATTGAGCCACGTGCTCAAGAGACATATGTAAGAACTCCATTCAAACTAATCTTTTTTTCTTTTCCTTGTATATATTACATTTTTATTTGTAAAGTTCTTTGTTTAAATTACAGGATAGGTATATACGAATATCTCAGGAATATCGTAGTACTCTACCTCTTGAGAGTCAGGATAACCATTTACACAAGAAGAAAATGAGTATCTTTTGAAACATAGTGCCAGTGAACCGATTAGAGGTTCAGTCTACGGCTATCCAGAAAAGGCGTATCAAAAGAAGAAGTCTTGGTATTGTGGTTCATCATCCTCAAGCTTCGATGGCGGGGATAGAGAGACAATATCTGTAATGGAGAGTAAGATAGCTTATCTCAATGCCGAGCTTGCTGCTGTAGCCGAAAGAGAGAAGAAGAGAGAAGAAAGAGAGAAGAAGAGAGGAGAAAGTGAGAGGAGGAGATTGCGGCAGCAAAGGAGGTAGAGAACAAGAGGTATACATCTCTTCAGGACCAACTAACTTTTCTTTTTGAATCTGGAAATATTCTTCCTCCATGTCCGGGCAGCAGTGATGGATTTGATCAGGAGGGTGATGAGAATGATAAGTCTGATAAGGAGAGAGAGGGTGATGAGAATGGTAAGTCTGATAAGGAGAGTGAGGGTGATGAGGAATAGTTGTATCTAGTTGACATTTTAGACTTCTATATTTTTTGAATTGTTTGATCGTATTTTAGTTTATTTTGAAGTTGGATGAAGTTTATGTTGAAATAGTTTAATGTATATGTTGAAAATATTGTGTTGTTTTGGCTGGATGAAGTTTATTTGGAATTCTTTGGGTTGTTTTGGTTTAAATAAGCAGGTGGGCAACTAAAATTGCAGCAATTTGCTGCCAGTTTTGTAGCAGAAAATCGACCTCCGAAGGTCAGAATTTCAAATATAAAAAAATAAAAATATCGACCTCCGGAGGTCAGAATTCCAAAACTAAAAGATAAAAATACCGACCACTGAAGGTCAGAATTTCAAAACTACAAATATAAAAATGCCGACCTCCGGAGGTCAGAATTTCAAAAATACAAAAATAAAAATACCGACCTTCGGAGGTCAGTATTTCAAAAATACAAAAATAAAAATACCGACCTCCGGAGGTTAGAATCTCAAAAATACAAAAATAAGAATACCGATCTTCGTAGGTCAGAATCTCAAAAATAAAAAAATAAAAATACCGACCTCCAGGGGTTGGAATTTAAATAAAAATAAATATAAAAAAATTAACAAATACCGACATTCGAATGTCGGTATTCCAAAATATGAGAAATAAATATTCTGACCTCAGGAAGTCAGAGAATAAAATAATGAATTTTTTTTAGTAGTGAATAAGGTTTCGGGTTTAGGGTTTTGAGTTTAGGGTTCGAGGTTTTTTATTTTTTTTATTTTTATTTTTTAATGACCCTTGAGGGTGGGTCAGGGGCTTAGCAACACCCCCAGGCCTTAGCATAGATAAAGCAGAAAAATACAAGGAGGGGGGCATAAACCTAACCTCCAAACCTATGGTGGTTCAGTAGTCGACCTACCTAAATGTTAGTCAACTCATCCTCGTACAAAAAAAGGTGAACCAAGAAACTATGCACCTAAGAGAGGACTCCTCTCAATAAAAAGAATCTAGGAATCGTAAATAAGGGAGACTCTCCCTTTACATCAACAAAATATGCTATACCTATTCAAAGGAACTATGTGTTTAAACCATTGCTAGGTTGAAAAGATTAGAACCCACTCAAGGTGGTTCTTTGATCCTCTTGATTTTCCTTCTCCTGAAACTTGCCATCTCAATCATGTCCAATTGATAATATGATCTAGCTACTTTTGGTAATTGTTGACTGTTACAATATATTTGTGGACATGTGATTTTGTGACTTTGCTTTGAGAGGGAATCAGCGACATAATTGGCTTCCCGGAAGGTGTGTTTGCATCTGAACTTGTGTGTTTGTCTGATGAGTTGTTGGAGCTGCTGTAGTTGTGTGCTAATCCTCCAGGGAGGTCTGGCTTTCAGCGTAATCCCGTCCAGCAGTAGCTGCGAGTCCACCTCTAAGAGAACATTCTTGTAGCCTAGTTGAAGTACCCATGTCATGCCAAATATGGCTGCTCCTATTTCAGCCTGGTTATTGGTCCCTTCCCCCAAAGGTGTAGTAAAAGCTAATAGCATTTCTCCCTTTTGGTCCCTTAAGATACCACCTGCTCCAATTCTGCCAGGGTTGCTTAATGCACTGCCATCCGTGTTGATTTTGACCCATCGAGCTGGAGGTTTTATCCACTTGACGAGAGTCACTTTGGTGTCATGAGTACAACTTACACCCAGCTGAAACAATTCCTTCCAGTTTGAAGGCCATTTGATTTTGGGGAAGTTTGTGTGTATTAGTTTGTAGTTGTCTTTGTGATGGCATATTTGACTCTACTTACATTGGATGATTTGCCTCCATATTTATTAGTGCAACGATTCTTCCAAAGGTTCCAACAAATGAATATTGGCGTAGCTTGTAGCAGTAGTTTGTGTGTTGCATTGTTGTACTTAGATGACCACCACTGCACTATGAGCTGAGGCAGCGAACTGTGATCTGGTATGATTCCAGCAGCAGCAGCAAAACTTTTCCACACGTAGGTAGCAAAATGTCCATTGTTGAAGATGTGTTCAATGTTGTCCAGCCCTGGCCTGTAACTACAACAAAAACAATTTGTAGGCTCATTGCCACAGCTGATTAGTTTTTCGTTAGTAGGCAGTTTACAACGTAAAGTTCTCCACAGAAGGAAAGAAGTTTTAAAAGGGATACTCTTATGCCAAATGAATGTATTGAACATCATCTTGGTCCTCTTCTCCGTGATCTCATTCCATGCAAAAGAGAAGCTGAATTTGCCATCACTGTTAGGTTTCCAAATAGCTTGGTCTGGGATGTTCCGCTGGATGTAGAGTTCTGTTGATAAAATGCTGTCAAGCTGGCTGCTAGGGGCCTGTTGCAGGAACCTGTTCAGGTTCCATTGTCCCTCGAGCCAAAATTCTGCCACAGTGGTTTGATTGAACCTGTTACTGCCAGTGGAATGATAGGCGAGAGGTCCAACACCAAGCTAATTGTCCCACCAAAAAGAACAAGTTCCTGAGTTGAGCTTCCATTAATATGTTCTTCAACCTTATGCTTGTTGTGCATCACGTGTTTCCATGTTAATAACTCTCCTGAATCCCATTTCTTACTAATAGGATTAGACCTTTGACAATACTTGGCCTTCAAAAAATCTCCCCAAAGGGTTTGTTTGGATCTGAAAATCCACCATTGTTTATATTGAAAGGCCATGCATACATCTTTGAGATTCCTCATCCCTACACCCCCCTCATCATAAGGAAAGCTTAAATTTTTCCACGACGCCCAATGGTATTTTTTCTTCTCATTCCTTCATCCCCAAAAGAAATCTGCCATGATGCTCTGGGTCTGTTTGAGGATAGTTCTAGGGGGGGGGGGTTGCTGATAGAAGGTGAATAGGTAGAGATTGCAACACATGCTTGACAAGGATTGCTCTACCACCATAGCTTAACAATTTTGTGTGCCAACCTGTGATTCTGCATAACACTTTGTTAATAAGATCAGAAAAATAAATAATCCTACGTCTACCAACAAATAAAGGGCATCCAAGGTAAGTGATAGGGCCCTCCTTTTATCTGAAGCCAGTAATTCTTTTGATCCTATCTCTGGTGTTGTTGAAAGCATTAGGATGGACCATAAAATGACTTTTATCAGTATTAATAAGCTGGTCTGAGGTCTCTTCATAAGAACTCAGGGTTTGCATAATGAGTTTCAGAGTTTTTTGTCTGCCCGAAGTGAAGAGAATGATATCGTCTGCAAAACTTAAATGATTAACTTGAGGACCTCTGGGTTCCATAACGAAACCATGATAGTTAGGGTTGCTATGAAGTCTATTCAGGGATCTAGACAGTACCTCTGCACCTAAAATAAATAGGGCAGGAGATAGAGGATTGCCTTGCTTTAATCCTCTGGTGGAGTGAAAGAAACCATGTCTTTTGCCATTGACAATAATAGAATACCAATTGTTAGCCATGATCCTCCAAACCATATCGATAAAGATCTCATGAAATCCCATTTTTCTCAACACTAAGCATATATACGACCAAGAGACCCTATCATACACTTTAGCCATGTCCAGTTTAATAATGACATTGCTACCAATATTTGGTTTCCTGATCTGCTGAATGATTTCTTGTGCCAGCATAATATTTTCTGATATACTTCTCCCTTTGACGAACCCAGACTGATTAAGAGAAATCAAATTAGGTAGAATAGGACCAAGTCTAGAGCTCACCAATTTAGAAATGATCTTGCTAGTGAAGTTGCTTAAACTGATGGGTCTGAACTCTGTAAGTTTTTTGGGATTGCTCACCTTAGGTAGGAGAACTATACAAGAATGAGAAAAGTATTTAGGAAACATTTGGCCACAAAAGAATGCTTGAATGACACCAAGTAGATCATGCTTGATAATGTGCCAACATTTCTGAAAAAATAAACCATTCATGCCATCCGGACCAGCTGCAGAATTAGGATTCATAGAGAAAACCACCTCATTCAATTCTTCCAGGTTTGGCATGGCAGTAAGGGTATTATTGTGTTCTTGACTGACCATTCTGGGAATACAAGTGATGGCATTTTCATTGATAACCTTATCCACTCCTGTAAAGATATTTTGGAAGTGGGCACAAGCAGCCTCGGCAATGTTATCCTCTCCCTGTATTCCTTCTCCATCCTCTCTGATAATTTTATGAATAAGCAGTCTTCTTCTCCTTCCTCTAATCAATGAATGTAAATATTTTGTGTTTGCATCACCCTCTTTGAACCAATGTAATTGAGTTTTTTTCTTCAAAATGGAATCCTCCATTTTCAGAAATCTGATGTAGTCAGCATTAAGTTCATGGAGGTTTGTCCTGTTGATCTCATTGTGTGTATGAATGAGATTCTCCTCAACAGCTCTGACCCTCTCTTCATACTCCTCGACCTTAATGAAAATATCACCAAATTCACCCCTAGACCAAGAGCTAAGAGTGTTAGATAACCTTTTCAGTTTCTGATGAAACCTCCACATGTTGTTACCCTCTATAGGTCTTTCCCAACAAGTTTTAACAATATCAATGAAATTGGGTTGATCTGTCCAGCAGTTGAGAAATTTAAAGTACTTAATATGATCCTCCTCTCTAGCAATTATTTCCATCAGTAAGGGACAATGATCGGAGCCTACAGAAGGGAGGTGAGTGATGGTGGTTTGAGGCATTTTCTCCAACCAAGAGTCATTTACCATCGCTCTGTCTAATCGTTTCCACACCCTGTTGTGTATACCTCTTTTGTTGGACCATGTAAATTTCTGACCAATAAAACCGAGATCCATCAGGCCACATGCTTCAATTACTGCTATGAATTCCAAACTTTTCCTCATGTTGTAAGGCACTCCACCAAGCTTCTCAGCCATGGAAGTGATAACATTGTAATCACCTACTGCACACCAGGGAGAATTGGTTGTAGCATTAGCCTGATGTAGCATTCTGTCCCAGAGAGGTCTTCTAAGCTAATCCTTGCACTTGGCATAAATAATTGTGGTAATGAACTTAGTTTGCAACTCATTATGAGCAATTTCACAGGTCACTTGCTGTTCATCCTCGTCTATTACTTTGCAGTCAATATCCAAATCCCAAAATAGCCATATCTTACCATTGCAATTACTCATAGCATGGTCCATAACAAGTTGGTGTCTAAATAGTTGAACATGAATACTGTCTGAGAAAGGCTCCAGAATAGCTATAAGAGAAATATGATGCATCTTCTTGAGCATTTTGAGTCTTTCCATAACACATTGGGTGTTAATCCCCCTTACATTCCATATAAGAGTACAGATCATTGGGAGGATGTGGAAGTAAAGAGCCTGGTGTTTGGTCTGCCTGCAGTGATAGAAATTGGATTTTGCCCTTTGGTAGTTTGGAATTTGTCATAGTGAAGTCCCCTCGGTGATAATCCTTGTTGACTTGCTACCTGATGTATTTTGTCTTCTAGATCATTGACATTATGAGGACTGATGGATTTAATCAACAACTCACTAATCTCATCATCATCCTCCTATTCCTGTAAGGATTGATTATCCATAGCTAGCTCATCTTCGGAGTTTTCCACATCATATTCATCAATAGCTGGCACTGAGTTGACCTTACATGCTGCTGTTAAATCTGGAGGAGCCTTAGGAGGAGGAGTCAGATACTGAGTTTGAAGGGGAGTGATATCCATACCTTGCAGATCATCCACCATAATAAACTTCTTGCAATTGCTGGCCTAGTTAGTCTGTTCCTCTTACTGATATTGATCATTTCCCTGCTGTGCATATAATTTCTTCTTAGCTGCTTCCCTCCTCTTTTTACTAGGTTTATTCTTGCTCTTAGGGGTGGTCCTTGGTTTGCTAGTGCTAGCTTTGGACCCCATATGTTTTGCCATAGCTGCCCCTCTTTGATTATCATTATTTACTTTGCCTACCTGTTGCTTGGATTTTTCAGTTTCAGGTATTTCATTGGTCTGTTCATTATTCTTCTGCCCTCTTTCAGTAATGTTACCCCGTTGCTCTTTTGTATTCTGAGTATTCTCTGTCTGTTTTTGCTGCAGTTTTTGTTGTTATTTTGTCATGGCCTAGTAAGGCATAGGGGTTGCAGAGGCTCTAAAGTCTGGACTATGGTCAGTGTGTACCCCCTCATGCAGAACATGAGTCAAATTCCCCCCTTTGGATACCCCTTCCTACATGTTAGAATGTATCTCCTGACTTCCCCCATCCATCCCTCCTTCAACTTCAACAATGTCATTAAGATAAGAAGTATTGTGGTTTATGGGAATTGGGACCATTGAGTCAATACATGTACTCTTGTTATTCGTTTGTTTTCCTGTTTGTATGGCCTGTTCTTTTTGGTTGTGGTTTGTTTTAGACCTATTTTGTGTTCCTTGTGGTGTTTTCCTCTCCTTGTTGCTATGTCCCTGAATATCTTCAGTTCTTTTTCCCTGCATGTTAAGGTTAGTAAAAGAATTATGATTAGAAATGTTACTTATACCTGTTTGCTGAACTGTGGGTTGTGGATGTTCTTTTGACGTTTTGTTCTATGGTGAGGTTGGTCTCCACACAGCCTTCTGTGTTTTCTCCTCCTGTGGTTTATTGTTTCTTCTTTTTGGTACTTGCCATTCTTCTTCCTTTTGTTGTTCAGGTGGTTGCTGGTTGCTGGTTGCTCCCTTCCTTGGTGTATTGGTGATGTTGTTCCTCTTGTTCCCTTGGCCTGACTTGTCTGTGCTCATTTCCTTGCTGTCCTTGCTCAACTGTATTGAAATTTTTCATTTCTGCTCCTAACTCTTTTCTTCGTTTGAAGTCCTCATCCCTTATTTTGAAGTTGCAATCCTCGATCATGTGACCTTGATATTTGCAGTATGCACAATAAGGAAGGATATTTTCATATTCAATTGGTTGCCATCTCCCTATGGTGAGATCTTCATCATCCAAACCAATCCAAACATGTCGAGGTCTAGCCTTGGTGAGGTCAACTTGGACTTTTACCTTGGCCATACTAGCTCTAGTTCATTTAATGGAAGCTGTATCTAAATATAAAACTTTGCCCACAGATTCTAGCAACGGAGTGATGAACTCTTTCTTGAAGTTGTGCCATGGTAAGCCTGGCAGCAGTACCCATATAGGAACAATGGGTGTTTCTTCTTCAGGTCTAAAATTGGTAGTCCAAGCTTGTATTCTCATAAGTTTGCCCTTAATGGTCATTCTTTGTTGTGTCCATACAGTATTATAGTCCAATTCATTTTCCAAATTAATAAACACATGTCTGGCATTATAGTGAGCAATATTGACCCCCCCATTCAGCTGAGTTTGTAGAATAAATCTCTTCCTGATAAGTTCTATCTTCGGCATGGTGGTACTGAATTTACCTATAAGGGTATATTTACAGTCCACCGCTAATTTGTTCATGAAGTCATCCATATCGAAGATCACAGCAGGTTGGCCTTGTTTAGTAGTATGCCTGGGGGGAACAATTTCTATAAAAGTAGTTTGTGTAGCATGAATTTGCCTGAGCCTAGCAGCTAGAGTCTGCACGACAGTGTAAGGAGCAGGTTCTATACTCTTATTCTGTTTGGAATTATGGTTCTCGTTAGGATTGCTAGGCTCTTTGGATTGGTTGGGTTGATTTATTTGCTGACTCTGCTGGTTGGGACTGGTATGTCTATCAAAATTGCTAGAAAGTTCAGGAAAGTCTTTATGATAATTATTTGGTTCAGCATTCCCTCCTTGATCAGGTGGTTGTGATAAATTTTTATCTCGCCCACTATTATGATTTCGATTAACCTGTTGTTGGGCTTCAGTGACTCCCCTGCTATTTTCCTGCTCATTTCTCATAATATTCTTTTGTCCATTCGCAATGTCATTCACATGGACATCACTATTATTCAAATTAACAACATTTCTATTAGAGTTAGAGTGAGAGGACTTACCTGCCTGAGTGCTCTCCACACTTGGATTTTTGCTTAATGAACTAGAGTCTATTTGCTGTTGTTTTTGCATATAGTCATGATCAAGTTCATTATTATACTTAGGATTCTTACGTGTTCTTTGTTGTTCTCCATTGCTGGGAATTGTGTCCATTGGTTTCACTCCAAATGAGAAATGTGATGAACTCTCCACGTCAATGACTTCTAAGTTATCAGAATTTGTATTGTCCTGCTAATCATTCTGGTCCTGGTATAGTGGCGTAGCTACTTTGTTAGATTCCATCACTGTTTTTTGTTTCCCTGTAGCATTGTGATCTTGTTTTTGGCCATTAGGCCCTGCCTGATCTTGGGAAACAGACACTTTATGTTGTGTTTTAATTCTGCAATTGAGTTCTTCCAGTTCAGTTTGTGGATTGATTGTAGAATTTAGGAAACTCGTTTGAATCTCCTTCTGGCTGTGTTCCTGAGCTAAATTAGTGGATATGTTGGTCAGGTGGATCTCCTCGTCCAACGAGCAATTGCCCCTAGTGGCACAGTCGTCACCTGCGACTGCTTGCACACCGGAGTTCATGTCCCCGATGCTTTGACCGGCCATTTTACTTGAAATTGCTGTCAGATGTACCTCTTCACTAGGTGAACAATCCCCAGTGGTCAAATCGCCACGAAATTGGTGGGAACTTGGACGAATCTGAAGGCGCAGCTCAGGTGGATTTTCGTCGAATTTCCCAGAAATCGCCTCATCAGATTTCGCGATTGGCGCGGTGGAATCCTATAAGTTTTGAGTATGTTGTAGCCCTTGATTAGTAGAATCGTTCCCACTGAATAGTTTTCAATGAATCAGTTAATCTCAATCTGGGTAAATAATTTTCTGAATCCCTTCCAGCTCCCTTTCTGAAATTGCGATATTCATCGCCTCTGTTTTTCGCGAATTCGTGGAGTTGTAGGATGAATTAGATGGTGATTCTTGGTGGGTTTTGTTCATCTCCTCAGAGCGCCTCTGATTGCTTTGGTCCGGCGGCCTGAAAAGGCTCGCCGACGGCGCACGCGCCATTCCAGCTAGTAAACTAGCCATTGGAACAGTAGCGGCTGTGCAGATTTTTGAGAGAATCTCGCATAGAGAGATAAACTAGAGAGAGAAAAATATTGGGAAATGGGGAAGCGATGGGGTTAGAGGTTAGGGTTTATGATATAGGGTTTAGACTTTAAGATTTAATGTTTAGGGTTTAGGGTTTAGGTTTAGGGTTTAGGATTAATGGTTTTGGATTAGGTTTTAGGGTTTAGGGTTTGAAGTTTAGGATTTAGGGTTTAGGGTTTAGGATTGAGGGTTGAGGGTTTAGGGTTAAGGGTTTAGAGTTTAGAATTTAAGATTTAGGGTTTAGGGTTTAGGGCTTAGGGTTTTGAAGTTTAGGGTTTAGGGTTTAGGGTTCAAGGTTTAGGGTTTAGGGTTTAGGGTTAACATTTAGTGTTTAAGGTTTAGGATTTATGATTTAAGGTTTAGGGTTTAGGGTTTATAGTTTAGGGTTTAGGGTTCCATGTTTAGGGTTTAGTGTTTTGGGTTTAAGGTTTAGGGTTAAGAGTATTAGTATTAGGGTGTACCGTTTAGGATTTAGGGTTTATGGTTTAGGTTTTAGGATTTAGGGGTTAGAGTTTTTTTTTTTTTTGGGTACAAGAATCCAATCACAACACATATTGTTGAATAGCAGTTATCTAGAGCAACTGCAACTGCAAGAGAAAGTAAACAAGTTTTGGTTCTTCTACTTAATACATAATTTTTAGAAACTCTGAAAACATACACCAATACCATCTGCAGCTACTTAGGGCCAATGTTCTTGATACCACAAATCTGCTCCTCTCCCATGGCAGACATCACTGACAGAACTAGGCTCTTCCCCTCAGCAAAACCATCTTTTACCTGAGTCAGAAGAGTATCATCAGTTGGGAGCCTCAAGTCATCCTTGGTGTTACCATTTTCAGTCAACAGACTCACAAAGCCATCCTCAGAGATATCAATAAGCTGATAATTAGTCCTATTCACATGAGGAACATCACAATTGTGAGAAGAGGGAACAATATCCTCAAGCTTCTTTCCAGTGAAAATGTCAATTGCCAGAAAGTGACATTTAGCATGACCGTGCTTGCCTGTCTTGGAAGTCGAAACTTCAACCACCTTGCAAGGATGATTTTTGAATTTAGGGTTTAGGGTTTAGGGTTCCAAGTTTAGAATTTAGGGTTTTTTTTTTCTTAATTTGAACGACCCTTGGGGGGTCAGGGGCTGAGCAACACCCCCAGGCCTTAGCATAAATCAAAACAAGCAAAAATACAAGGATGGGGACATAAACCTAACCTCCAGTCCTATGGTGGTTCAAAAGTTGATCCTCCTAATAAGGATAATCCACTCATCCCCGTTCTAAAATGAAAACCTAGAGACTAAGCACCTAAAAGAGAGGATTCCTCTCGATACAAAGAATCTCGAAATCGTAAATAAGGGAGACTCTCCCCTTACAAAATAAGGAAAAGAAAACCTAAACCTATTCAAAAAAGCTATAATTATTGAACCATAGCCAGGTTGAAAAGGTTGCACGCACCCTCAAGGAGGTTGTTTAATTCTTCTGAGTCTCTTTTTTCTGAAATTTTGCATACCCATTTTTTCTAGAATATAACTTCCTTTTGATGCCCCTTGTAGTTGATGATGAGTGTAGAAGTGTTGAATAATATCTTGCCTATGGATCCATTTAGACAAATGATCAGCTGTGCTGTTAGCTTCCCTGAAGGTATGTTTGCATTGGAAATATTCAAACTGGTTGCTGATATTTTTGAGTTCCTGTATGTGATGTTGAATTTGCCAAGGTGGAGAGCTGTTATGATTGATCGATTGTCTAAGAAGTTCAGAGTCCACCTTTAAAATGATCTTCCTATATCTGTGTTGCAAGAACCAATTTGCTCCATGAGTAGCTGCCTGTATTTCAGCCTTGTTGTTGGTACCATCTCCAAGAGGTATGGCATATGCGTAGATCATATTGCCTTGGTTGTCCCTTAAAATTCCTCCTCCCCCAATTTTACCTGGGTTGTTAAGGGCACTACCATCTGTATTCATCTTGTACACTCCCATTGTAGGTTTGTCCCAACATACTAGAATTATCTTAAGATCATGCCTGCATTTTTCTATCATGCTGATCACTTCCTTCCAAATACTGGACCACTATTTGTAGGAGTCCAGATAGCTTCATCTGGAACATCTTCATGGTGCTGAATATTAGTATTAAGGATGAGAGGAACCATGAGAGGAGAAGCATGTTGTCTCACTAAGCTTTCTTTCCATTGTCCTTCTTCAATAAAATGTGATACTTGGAGATTATTTAAGCCAGAGATATTGTCAATGTGATTTTCCAGAGGACCATTCCCAAGCCAATTGTCCCACTAAAAATGACAACTTCCTGAGTGAATTTTCTAGGTAATGTGAGGCTCCACATCAAGTCTGTTTCTGAGTAGATATTTCCAAATCAACGATTGTCCAGTGTTCCATTTCTTGGCCACTGGATTGGCTCTTTGACAATACTTGGCTTTTAAAAATTGTCCCCATAATGAGTTTTTTGTTCTGAAGGTCCACCATTGTTTATATTGAAAGGATGTACAAGTATTAGAAAGAAGTTTCACCCCTATACCACCCTCATCAGTAGGATAGCTGAGTGTTTCCCATGAAGCCCAATGGTATTTTTTCCTTTCTTTGTCCATTCCCCAGAAAAAATCAGCAGTTATACTCTTTAGATATTTGATGGTGGTTTTAGGAGGAGAGATAGCAGCCATAGTGTGGATAGGAATAGATTGCAGCACATGTTTAACAAGAGTGACTCTACCTCCAAAACTTAAAATTCTTGATTGCCATATACTAATTTTCTTAATCACCTTGTCCACCAGTTCAGAATAATAAATAATCCTTTGTCCTCCAATGTACAGGGGGCAACCCAAGTAATTAAGGGGACTCTCTTTCCTATTGAACTCAGTGATCTCCTTGATCATAGCAATGATATCTGGATTGGTATTTGAAGGAACCATAAAATGAATTTTGGACTTGTTTAGGAGTTGGTCAGAAACTGCCTCATAGGTAGAGATTGTCTTCATGATAAGCTACAGAGAATCCCTAGTTCCTGATGTGAAAATAATAATATCATCAGCAAAGCTCAAATAGTTGATCTGTGCACCTCTGAGTTCCATTTGAAACCCCTTGTACATCTGATTTTGATGAAGAAGATTCAGCATTCTTGATAATACCTCAGCCCCCAAAATAAATAGGGCTGGGGATAAGGGATCGCCTTGCTTGAGACCTCTTGTGGAGTGAAAGAAACCATGCCCTTTGCCATTAATAATCACAGAGTACCAGTTGTTACTCATAATTCTCCAGACCCCATCTATGAAAAGTTCTCCAAACCCCATTTTCGTCAAGATCAGGCAAGTATAGGACCAAGAAACCCTGTCATAAGCTTAAGCCATGTCAAGCTTGATCACTACATTATCTCCTTCTTTGGGTCTTTTAATGCCGTGAATGATTTCTTGGGCCAACATGATGTTTTCAGAGATGTTCCTTCCCTTAACAAAACCAGATTGATTTTCAGAAATTAAATTAGAAAGGATAGGAGCAAGTCTGATGCTAAGAATCTTAGAGATGATCTTGTTGGAGAAGTTGCTAAGACTAATGGGTCTAAATTCATTAAGCTTGTTCGGATGATCCACTTTAGAAAGGAGTACCAAACATGCATGAGTCATGAATTTAGCCATAATGTGACCATTAAAAAAGGACTAAATAGCAGCTAGTAAGTCTTCCTTAATAATATCCCAACAGGACTGATAAAATTTTCCTCAAATGCCATCAGGCCCTAGCGCTGAGTGAGGGTTCATAGACATTACCACTTGCTTCAATTCCTCCATGGTTGGCATGCTGTCAAGGACCTGGTTTTGCACATGAGTAACCATTCTTGGAATACATTGCAGAATATCTTCACTGATTCTGTCATTATGTCGAGTGAATATGTTCTGAAAATATTGGCAAGCTTCTTTAGCAATGCTATCATCCCCTTGTACCCAATCTCCTTCATCTGTATAGATTTTGTGAATGAAAAGCGTCCTCCTTCTTCCCCTCATAAGTGCATGAAAATACTTGGTATTTGCATCCCCTTCCATGAACCATTCTAACTGAGTTTTCTGCTGGAGAATGGACTGCTCCAGCTTCAACTATCTAATATATTGGGCATTCATGTTGTGCAGCTTGGACCTGTTTTCTTCATTATTGGCAGTAATGATTTCTTCTTCAGCAGCTCTAACCTACTCCTCAAACTATTTTGATTTTGCAAATATATCTCCATACTCTATTTTTGACCAACTACATGTGCTAGTTAGCCTCATCATTTTAATATGTAAGGACCACATGGGATTACCAGAAACTTCCCTTTCCCAGCATGTCTTAACAGTTAAATAGAACCTAGGATTTTCCATCCAACAATTAAGAAATTTGAAGTACTTAGTAACTTGATCTTGTCTCATAGTTATTTCTAGCAATAGTGGACAGTGGTCTGACCCCACTGATAGAAGATGAGTAATAGTGGTTTGAGGCATAATTTCAAGCCATTTATCATTAACCATGGCCCTATCAAGCTATTTCCAAATCTTAGCCTCTTTAGCCCTTTGGTTGCACCAAGTGAAAGGTTGACCATTATACCCAATATCAATCAACACACAAGCCTCAATGACACTAATAAACTCAAAGCTCTTGTTCATGTTGTTGTCCCTACCTCCTTGTTTCTCCTGAGTGGAAGTAATAACATTGAAATCTCCAATAGTGCACCAAGGCAGATCATTTTCAGAGAATTGCAAGAGTCTATCCTACAGGGGCCTTCTGAGTTGATCTTTGCATTTGGCGTAAACATAAGAGGTACTATATTTCTCAGGATACTCTGAATGCTTTAGTTCACATGTAGTGTGCTGCTTATCAGTTTCAATAATTTTACAATCAAACTCACAGCTCAAAATAGCCATATTTTATCATTAGGAATATTGTGGGCCTTGTCCATATTCAACTTAATTCTATAATGGTTGATTTGGGAACTATCTGTAAAAGGTTCAAGAATTGCAATCATGGAAAGATTGAGTATTTTCTTGAGAATTTGAATTCTTTCCAAGGATCCTTGGGTGTTGATACTTCTAGCATTCCAGCAAAGTGTTTTAATCATCATAAACCTCTGCTTTTAGATCTAGTATTTGGTCTGCTAATGGTAGCAGATTTTCTATTGGATTTGATGATTTGCCTTGTGTCCTTCCTTCCTCTAGGAGATAGGCCTTGTTTTCCTGTGGCCTCTTGGACCTCTTCTTGATTTTCAGTGTGAAATATGGAACCAAAGGCCTTGATTAAATGGTTATTGATCTCCTCCTCCTCATCCTCATTGTCATCTATGGATTGAGTTTATTGATCATATTCATCCTCAGAAATGTCGACCCCACATTCATCAAATTCCTCTTCA
The DNA here is from genome assembly GCA_029582605.1 of Solanum gracilifrons. Taxonomy (NCBI): domain Eukaryota; kingdom Viridiplantae; phylum Streptophyta; class Magnoliopsida; order Solanales; family Solanaceae; genus Solanum; species Solanum gracilifrons. The sequence goes on along the minus strand of JAJOOH010008524.1, from coordinate 12,063 downwards.
ATCTCATTTTTCCCCTGCTGTCCATTTTCTGAACCTCTTTCCCTTTGTTGTCTTTTTTTTTATTGCATCTCTCCATTTTTTACTTAACCTAGCTTGAGATTTATTGTTAGGTGGTTTATCAGTTGCTTCCCCTGTATTCTTAATATTATGTGGAGTCTGACAGTTTGTCCCTTCCTTTTGCTGTTGAATATTAGTGTTGTGCTTCCCATCATTACCATGTTGTAGCTGTCCCTGATTACTAGTTCCTGCATCTTGATTTCCATTGTTTATGCCCTGTATAAGTTGATCATCTGCATGCTGATTTTGTGCCTGAGTCTTTCTGTTTTGAGGGGTAGCAGGAGCTCTATAGTCGCTAAGGTGGTCAGTGTATTCCCCCTCATACAGAACATGAGTCAATCCCTCCCTTTGGTTACCCCATCCTGCAGATTAGTTGGTTTCTCCTTTATCCCTCCATCCATCCCTCCAGAAACTTCAACAATATTCACAGCAGTCTCAACATATATAGTATTGGGGTGATGGGGTAATAGGAGACTTGAGTCAATACTTGTGTTCTTGTTGATATGAATGACTGGTTCTTGATTCTTCTGGGAATGTGTTTCATTTTGATGGTTTGTGGAAGGTGAATCCTTACTTGATTCGTACTTTGCTTGGCCTTCTTGCTCAACTGTATTATTATTGATGTCCTTTCTAGCTTTCTCTATGCTAGGTTGTTCCTGCATTTCTAAATCACTGTAAATGTTTTGAATGGAAATAGTGTGAATTGTACCTGTTTGTGCTGGCTGCTGTGGAACTTGTTCCCTGCTTTCTTTATGTTGAGGTGCTCTAGGTCTCCACTCAGTCTTGGCATTGGCCTGTTCCTGGTTTTTATGTTGTTTCCTTTTCTGAGTCTGCCACTGGTCCTCTTGTTCTTGATGCTCCTTTTCTTTCTGTATTTGCAATTTCTCATTGGATTAGATAACAGCCTGTTTTCCTTCTCCTATGGATGGGTTGGTTTTATTTTCTTTTTTCCCTTGATCTCTTTTTGACTTACCCTTCTTTTCTGTTTCCATCTCCTTTCTTTTTTGATAGTCTTCATCCCTTTGTTTGATTGTACATACATGTATCATGTGCCCTTGATGTTTACAGTACACACAATAGTCTGGAATAGTATCATATTCAATGGCTTGCCACTTTCCTCTAGTCAAATCTTCTTCATCATATCCAAACCAAATATGTTGTTGCTTCTCTTTTGTAAGGTCAATCTGGATTTGTACCCTGGCCAAACTGCCTCTTGTTTTTTGGGCAGATGTATTATCTAGGTAAAGAACCTTACCAATAGGGACCAAGAGGGCAGTTATGATTTCCTTCTTGTAGCAATGCCATGGTAACCCTGGCAGGGAAACCCATACTGGTACTATGGGAGTTTCCTCTTCAGGTTTGAAGGTGGGGTCCAAGTTTGGATCCTCATAAGCAGTCCTTCTGTGGTCATTTTTTGCTTTGTCCAAATAGTAATTTAATCCAATTCATTGTCAAGATCAATATATACATGCCTAGAGTTGTAGCGAGCTATCTTGACTCCTCCAGATAATTGAGTTTGAGTTATGAAACTCTTCCTTAGCAGCTCCGGCTTAGGCATTGCATTACTGAATTTACCATTAATGGTGAACCTGCAATTTGTAGCCCAATTATTCATAAAATCATCTTCCTTAAATATCACAGTCGTCTTGCCTTGTTTGTTTCTGACTTTAGGAGTCTCAAAAATTATAGGAGCAGTATTTTTGCCCTGGTTTTCTCGAAGTCTAGCAGCATAAGACTGAACCACAGTATAAGGGGCAGGTTCTTGGACCACATCCTTTTTGGTCTGTTGTTGAGCATTATTTTTGTTTGGTTTCTTATGAGGGATCTGATCCTGAAATAGTTGCTTACTCTATTGAGCCTGAGGAGTGTATCTAGTAAAATTATTGGAAATTTGAGGGAACTGATTTTTCTATTGAATTCTAACACCAGTCCCATTGTTTTGTTGTGTGCCTGCAGATTCTCCACTCCCTTGTCTTGGTTTAGGCCCATTGACCTGTACCTGTGCATGATTAACAATTTTCTGGGCAGCACTTATATGCTCATTAACATTATGCTACAGCTGAGTAGGGATTTTATCATTCACAATAACATTTAGTTGGAAATTAGGAGACTTATCCGTCTGTACTTCTCTTAGTTTATTCAGCTCTACATTAGCCTGTAATTTTTTATCAGCTGAATTATCAGTAGACTTAAAGACCTTACATTCCTGTGTTGCCTCTTCCTTTAGATCTGGACTTAAGATAATCACCTCATTTGTAGTATGTTGCTCTCCTTGGTGACTGTCCTTGATCCCCTTGTGTTGTTGAGCACTTAAATCATCTTGGCTTTGGCTTTGAACTTGATCCTTCGCCTGATTTTTCTCTTGATTCAAGATATCAGTAAGTCTATTAGAATTCGAATCCTCCCCTGCATCTCTCACATTTGTTGCATTGTTAACGTCTTTCAACTCCACATTGTCCCCTGCATCATTGATTTCTTTTGAGTTTGATAGTGATATCTCCATCTTATCACTGTGACTTGTAGTTCCCTTCCCCTGCCAAATTGAAGAAACATTCATGTTAGGTTGTTGTTTAGACTTGACCATTGTTACCTTGAGGTGATTTTCTTATCAATAGAAATCATTTGGTGTATCCTTTGTTCCTCCTTGCTGACTGGAGCTCCGGCGACATCACCGAAAATTCTCTCCCCAGTGATTCCACTGTTAAAATGATTAGAAATTTCAGTATGATGTACTCTTTGACCTGGGGAAGATTCCTCAGTAGTTGAAAGCTCATTCAGCCTATCAGAAGTGGATCGAATATGAGGGTGCACTTCGGGTGATTTCCAGGCGATCTCCTCCAAAATCGTCTTCGTAGATCTCTCAATTGGGACAGTGGAATCCTTTAATTTTTGGACTGGAGATAGATCATTAGATGTAGATTCGAGATTCCCTAGCGTTTTAACCTGAATCATTCCAAAATTTCGAGGGAAATAATTTCAAGAGCCCAGTCAAACTTTTGCTTTGAAATCGCGACGTGGATCGCTTCGGTTCTTTGCAATTTTGAAGAGTGGTCAGACGAATCTGAGGAGGCACCCGAGTGGGGTTTGTTCATATTGGAGTTGCGCGTCGATTAGGACTGATCCAGTGGCCGGAGTTGCATCTCCGGCGGCTCTATCGCCATTCCAGTGGGCTGCAGCTTCGTTCGCCTACTGAGAGGATTTCTAGAGTGAGAATTTTAGAGAGAGAAAAAATTAGAGAAATGAGGAAGCGATAGAATTTAGGGTTTAGGGTTTAGGATCTAGAGTCTAGGGTTTAGGGTTTAGGATTTAGAGTTAACAGTTAAAGGTTAAGGATTTATGGTTTAGGATTAATGGTTTAGGGTTAGGGTTTAAGGTTTAGGGTTTAGGTTTAAGGGTTCCATGTTTAGCGTTTAGGATTTACGGTTTAGAGTTTCGTGTTTAGGGTTTAGGGTTTAGAGTTTAGAATTTAGGTCTTAGGGTTTAGGGTTAAGGGTTAAGGGTTAGGATTTAGGGTTTAGGGTTTAGAGTTTAGTATTTAGGGTTTAGGGTTTAGGTTTAGGGTTTAGAATTAATGGTTTAGGTTTCGGGTTTAGTGTTTAGGGTTAAGGATTTTTGGTTTAGGCTTTATGGTTCGAAGTTTAGGGTTTATGGTTTAGGATTTACAATTTAGGGTTTAAGGTTTAGGGTTTATTGTTTAGGGAATAGGGTTTAGGGTCTAGGTGTAGGTTAGGGTACATGGTTTAGGGTTTTTGGTTCCAAGTTTTGGATTTAGGATTTAGGGTTTAGGAATTAGGAATTAGGGTTTAGGGTTTAGGGTTTACTATTTAGAGTTTAGGGTTTAGGGTTTAGGGGTTCAGTTTTAGGGTTTAGGCTTTTTTTTTTTTTTTTTTTTTAATTTACCGACCCTTGGGGGGGTCAGGGGCTTAGCAACAACCCCAGGCCTTAGCATAAATAAAACAAAAGTACAAGGAGGGGGGCTTGGACCTAACCTCTGATCCTATGATGGTTCAGTCGTTGACTTACCTAATGGTTAATCAACTCATTACCTTACAAAAAAGATAAACCAAGAAACTAAGCACCTAAGAGAGGACTCCTCTCAATACAAAGTATCTAGAAATCGTAAATAAGGGAGACTCTCCCTTTACAAATACGCAAAGCAAAACACTAGACCTATTCAAAAGAGCTATGATTTTCAACCATAGCTAGGTTGAAAAGGTTTGAAGTCAACTCAAGGTGGTTCTTTGATCCTCTTGATCTTCCTTCTTCTGAAACTTGCCATTTAGATCATGTCTAGTTGATAATAGGCCCTTGCTTCTTTAGGTAGTTGTTGGCTATTGCAATATATTTGGGGACATTTAAGTTTGTGACTTTGCTTTGATAAGGAATCGGCCACAAAATTAGCCTCTCTGAAGGTGTGTTTGCATCTAAAGTTATGTGTTTGTCTGATGAGTTCCTGAAGCTGCTGTAGCTGGGTGCTGATGCTCTATGAAGGTTTGGCTTTCTGTGTGATCCAGTCCACCAGCAGCTGTGAATCCACTTCCAAAACAACACTCTTGTAGCCCAATTCTGCCACCTGCTCCAATTCTACCCGGGTTGCTTAATGTACTGCCATCCGTATTGATTTTGACCCAAAGATCTAGAGGTTTTATCCACTTCAGGAGTGTCACTTTGGTATCATGAATACAATCCTCTCCCAGCTGAAACAGTTCCTTCTAGTTTGAAGGCCATTTGATTTGGGGGAAGCTTGTATTCATTAGTTTGTAGTTTTCCTTGTAGATTGCATATTTAACTCTACTAATATTGGACGATTTGCCTCCATATTTACTAGCACAACGATTCTTCCAAAGGTTCCAACAAATGAATAATGGTGTAGCTTGTAGTAATAGCTTGTGTGCTTCATTGTTATACTTAGCTGACCACTATTGTATGATGAGCTGAGTGAGGGAACTGTGATCTGTGATGATTCCAGCAGCATCTGCAAAACTTCTCCACACGTATGTCGCGAATTGTCCTGTGTTAACTATGTGCTCTTTCGTCTAGAGACCAGACCTGTTACAACAACAAAAATAGCTTGCTGGCTCATTGCCAAAGCTAATTAGTTTTTCATTAGTGGGGAGTTTGCCTCTTAGCGTTCTCCACAAAAGAAATGAAATTTTAAAAGGGATACACTTATGCCAAGTGAATGAGTTGAATTTGATCTTGGTCCTCTTTTCTCTGATCTCATTCCATGCAGATGAGCAGCTGAATTTCCTATCCATGCATGGTTTCCATATTGCTAAGTCTGGAAGGTCCTGCTGGGTGGAGAGTTCTGTGGAGAAGATGCTGGCCAGTTGACTATTAGGTGCCTGTTATAGAAGTTTGCTCCAGTTCCACTGTCCTTCGAGCCAAAATTCTGCCACTGTGGTGTTGTTGAATCTATTGCTATCGGTAGAGTAATGAGCAAGAGGTCCAATGCCCAGCCAATTATCCCACCAAAAAGAACAATTGCCAGAATTGAGCTTCCATTGAATGTGTTTTTCGACTTGGTGTTTGTTGTGCATAAGATGTTTCCATGTCAAGGACTCTCCTGTATCCCATTTCTTGCTAATTGGGTTAGACCTTTGGCAATATTTAGCCTTTAAAAATTCTTCCGAAAGAGATTGTTTGGATCTAAAGATCCACCATTGTTTATATTGGAAAGCTAAACTCACATCTTTTAGATTCCTCAAACCAACACCCCCTTCATCATACGGAAAGCTTAAGTTTTTCCATGACGACCAATGATATTTCTTCTTCTCGTTCCTCCATCCCCAGAAGAAGTCAGCCATGATGCTTTGGATTTGCCTGAGGACAGTGACTGGAGGGGTTACTTAAGCTAATAGATGAATAGGTAAAGAATGCAACACATGCTTGACAAGGATTGCTCTACCACCATAACTTAAAAACTTAGTCTGCCAACCTGTGATCCTGCATAAAACTTTATTAATAAGGTCAGAAAAAAAAAAATCCTAAGCCTACCAACAAATAATGGGCAGCTGAGGTAGGTGATAGGGCCCTTTTTTTGCTTGAAGCCAGTGACTCTCTTGATTCTGTCCTTCGTACTGTGGAATGCACACGAGTGAACCATGAAATGGCTTTTATTAGTGTTAACTAATTGGCCTGAGGACTGCTCATAGGAATGGAGAGTCTGCATGATAAGCTTTAGTGTTTTCTGTCTTCCAGAAGTGAAGAGAATAATGCCGTCCGCAAAACTTAAGTGATTCACTTGGGGGCCTCTAGGCTCCATGAAGAAACCATGGTATTCAGGGTTGTTGTGTAGCCTGTTCAGATATCTGGAAAGTACTTCTGCACCTAAAATAAATAGGGCAGGAGATAACGGATCGCCTTGCTTGAGACCTCTAGTGGATTGAAAGAAACCATGTCTTTTGCCATTGACGATAATAGAATACCAATTGTTAGCCATGATTCTCCAAACCATATCAATAAGAATATCATTAAACCCCATTCTTCTAAACACCAAACATATGTAAGACCAACAAACCCTATCATACGATTTCGCCATGTCCAATTTAATAATAACATTGCTTCCAATATTAGGTTTCTTAATTTGATGAATAATCGCTTGGGCAAGCATAATGTTTTCTGAAATACTTCTCCCTTTGACAAACCCAGATTGATTTGGGAATCATTTGACCACAAAAAAATGCATGAATGACTCCCAGGAGATCATGCTTGATAATGTGCCAACATTTCTGAAAAAAGTATCCATTCATCCCATCTGGACCAGCTGCAGAAGTAGGATTCATAGAGAATACAACTTCGTTCAATTCTTCCAGATTAGGCAGGGCAGTAAGACTATCATTTTGCTCCTGATTGACCAATAGAGGTATATAGTCCAGGGCACCCTCATTGATGAGTTTGTTATCTCCTGTAAATATTTTCTGAAAATGGTCACAGGCAGCTTCAGCAATAACATCATCTCCCTATATCCATACCCCATCCTCCCTGGTAATTTTGTGAATAAATAACCTTCTTCTTCTTCCCCTTATCAGGGAGTGGAAGTATTTTGTATTGCAATCCCCCTCCTGGAACCACTGCACGTGTGTTTTTTGTTTCAAAACGGAATCTTCTATCTTCAAGAATGTGATATACCTAGCATTGATTTCATGAAGCATAGATCTGTTAGTCTCACTAGGGTCTTGAATCAGCTGCTCCTCCACTGTTTTGACCTTCTCCTCATAGTCCTTGACTTTAGCAAAGATGTCCCCAAATTCCTTTCTGGACCAGTTGCTAAGACTGTTAGACAACCTTTTCATTTTCTGGTAAAATTTCCACATGTTGTTACCCTCAATACTCCTTTCCCAGCATGCTTTAACTATGTCAAGGAAATTAGGTTGGTCAGTCCAACAATTAAGAAATTTAAAATATTTGTTATGATCATCTTCCCTAGCACTTATTTCCATCAGTAGAGGGCAGTGATCAGACCCTACAGAAGGTAAGTGGGTGATAGTAGTCTGAGGCATCTTTTCCATCCAGGCATCAGTAACTACAGCTCTGTCCAGCCTTTTCCATACTCTCTGATGTATACCCCTGTTGTTGCACCAAGTAAATTTCTGTCCACTGAAGCCTAAATCCAGAAGACCACAAGCTTCAATAACAGAAATGAATTCTAGACTTTTCCTCATGTTGTATGGAGCCCCTCCCAGCTTTTCTTCAATATAAGTAATAACATTATAGTCTCCCACAGAACACCAAGGTCTATCAATATCTACAGAGTGATGCAACATTCTATCCCATAAAGGCCTTCTGAGATGGCCTTTACACTTGGCATACACAAAAGTGGTAGTGAAGTGGTTCTGAAGTTCATCATGGCTAAAGTCACATGTAATCTGTTGCTCATCCTCTTCTAGTATTGCACAATCAATGTCCATGTTCCAAAAGAGCCAGGTTTTACCATTGCAGTTACTCACAGCATGCTCCATAGCTAACTGATTTTTAACACTTTGAATATGTGAATTGTCCGAGAAAGGTTCCATGATGGCAATGATAGAGAGATGATGCATCTTATTGAGCATTTTTAGTCTTTCGATTACACCTTGGTTGTTGATCCCCCTCACATTCCAAATAATTGTACTAATCATTGAGATGATCGGGAAGTAAACAACCTAGTGTTTGGTTTGCCAGCAGTGACAGTGTTGATATCCTGGACTTGGAATTTGAATCTTTCATGATGTAATCCTCTAGGTGATAGTCCCAGACAACTAGCCACCTGCTGAATTTCATCTACCAAGTCCTTATCCGGATGAGGACTAAAAGCTCTAATAAGAAGCTCACTAGTCTCATCATCCTCATCAGGATCTTTGAGGGATTGATTATCCACATCCGGTTCATCCTCTGAATTGTCGACTGCATAATCATCTATTATAGGACCTTTGTTCATTTGACACTTTTCAGATATGCCATCTGGAGGGACAGTAGATGGAGGATTCATATATTGGGTTTGTAAAGGAGTGATATCCATACCCAACTACTCATCGACCATAATAAACTTCTTACAAACTTCTCCTTCTTTTTGTTGTCCCCCCTGCTGGTCCCTGTCATGCTGTATGTTCTGTCTTTTTCTGGCAGCCTCTCTTTTTTTCTTACTAGGTTTGTTCTTGCTTATGGGAGTGTTTCTTTGGATGCTAGTGCTAGCTTTGGTTCCCATATCTTTTGCCATGGTTCCTTTGTTCTGTTTATCTGCAGTTCCTGTCACTTCTTGTTGTTTTTCCTTATTATTTTCAGTATTAATCTATTTCCCTGGCATTGAATGTGCATGCGGCTGTACTTGTTGGAGATTTGAAGTAGGATGCTGGATTGTAGTGGTATCAGGAGCTCTAAGGTCACGACTATGGTCAAAGTGAGTACCCTCATGCATAACATGAGACAAATTCCCCCCTTTGGACCCCTTTTCCTGCAGGTTAGTGTGGCTCTCCTGACATCCCCCATCATTCCCTTCTTCAACTTCATCAATATTATCAGAAAATAAAATATTGGGGTTTTTGGGACTTGGGAACATTGAGTCAATACTTGTGCTCTTGTTATTTGTTTGGTTTACTGCTTGTATGATCTGTTCTTTTTGGTTGTGGTCTGTTTTAGACCTACTTTGTGATCCCTGTGGTGTTTTCCCTTCATTGTTGTTATGTCCCTGAGTATCTTTAGTCTGATTTTCCTGCATGCTAAGGTTAGAAAAAGGATTATGATTAGAATTATTGTTTATACCTTTTTGCTGAGTTGTGGGATGTGGTTGGTCTCTTGACACTTTGTTCTGTGGTGAGGTTGGTCTCCATATTGCCTTCTGTGTTTTCCCTCCTGTGGTTTGTTGTTTCTTCTTCTTGACACTTGCCATTCTTCTTTCTTTTGATGTTCAGTGGGTTTAGGGTTTAGGGTTTATGGTTTAGGGTTTTGAGTTGGGAGTTAGGGTTTTGGGTTAAGAGTTTTATGATTATGATGTACCATTTAGGGTTTATGGTTTAGGGTTTAGGTTTTAGGGTTTCAGGGTTAGGGGTTAAGGTTTATAGTTTAGGGTTCAAAGTTTAGGGCTTAGGGCTTAGGGTTTAGGGTTTCAGGTTTTGGGTTTTCGGGTTTAGGGTTTAAAGTTTAGGAGTTAGGATTTATGGTTTAGGGTTTAGGATAAATGGTTTAGGTTTAGGGTTTAGGATTTAGGGTTCCATGTTTAGTATTTAGGGTTTAGGGTTTAAGGAATAGTGCTTAGGGACTAGGGTTTAGGGTTTAGGAATTAAGGTTTACGTTTAGGGTTTAGGATGAACCGTTAGGCTTAGGGTTTAGGGTTTAGGATTTAGAGTTCAAAGTTTATGGTTTAGGGTTTAGGGTTTAGGGTTTACGTTTAGGGTTTAGGATGAATTGTTCAGGGTTAAGGTTTAGGGTTTAGGGTTTAGGTTTAGGGTTAATAGTTTAAGGTTATGGTTAAGGGTTTAGTGTTTAGTGTTTAGAGTTTAGGGTTTAGGGTTTAGGATTTAGGGTTTAGGATTTAGGTTTCAAAGTTTATTGTTTAGGGTTTAAGGCTTAGAGTTTAGGGTTAAGGGTTTAGGGTTTACGGTTTATGGTTTAGATTTTATGATTTTGGGGTTAGGTTTTAGGGTTTAGGGTTTAGAGTTTAGGGTTTAAGGTTTAGGGTTGTGATTTATGGTTTAGAGTTTAGGATTTAGGGTATAGGGTTTAGAGTTTAGGATTTACGGTTTAGGGTTTAAAATTTAGGGTTTAGGGTTTAGGATTTAAAGTTTAGTGTTTAGGATTAATGGTTTAGGTTTAGGATTTAGGATGAATATTTAGGGTTAGGGATTATGGTTTAGGGTTTAGGGTGTAGGGTTTAGAGTTTAGGGTTCAAAGTTTATGGTTTATGGTTTATTGTTTATGGTTTAGGGTTTAAGGTTCCCTGTTTAGCATTTAGGGTTTAGGGTTTTGGGTATAGTGTGGCATGTGAGCATTTATGGTTTATGGTTTGGGGTTTAGGATATAGGGTTTAAGGTTTAGGATTTGGGGTTTAGCGTTTAGTGTTTACAGTTTAGGGCTTAGAGTTTAGGATTTAATGTCTAGGGTGTAGGGTTTAGGTTTAGGGTTTGGGGTTTAGGGTTTAGGGTTGAATTGAGACATAGGCAAAGTAGACTTAACAGTAATATATTTGCAGGAATTTGTAAAAAATCTATAATAGCACAGAGAAAAACTATTTTATATCTACAAATACAAATTGAAAGCTTAGAATATAAACTACAACACAACTTATAAATGAATAAAGAAGAATACGCAATAGATGAAAAAACATATGAAAACTATGACGGATTAAAAATAAAGATAATATTTTCTAATCTAGGAAGAAGATATAAGAAAATAAGTGACAATCTAAGTTTAATGTTAGAAAAAGAAACGGTAAAACTACAAGATAGTTTAACTACTATGATAAGAATAACAAAAGAAAATGAAGAAATAGATAGAAAACGGAAATTGAAAAAATAAAACAACAAGCAAAAATGGAAGTACAATAATTAGAAGAACTAAAAAATACTAAAATAATAGAACTAGAAAAAGAGTTGGCAATATTAAAATAAATGTATGAACTTAAACAAAAAGAAAAAGAACAAAAAACAAAATTAGCAAACGAGATAATTAAATTTAAAGAAAAATTGCAATTAGAAGATGAATTAGAAGAAATAGAAGAAAACAACCAAGATAATCTACCTGAAATAAGAATTGATGAAATAAATGACGATGATCTAGATGAACAACATTCGGAAACAAGCGAAACATATACAGAACTTTTAGCAAACATAGATAATACAAAGAATTTAGAAATAATACAGGAGACGTAGACATGGATGAAAAACCTAGCACATCAGGAGTAAAAAACCCAAAAAATTTAAATCCAAAATATTATAATAAAAACTATGAACAATATGATATAGAAAAAACTATATGGGATAAAAAATTAAATAAAAAATGGACACCTAAACCAATAACTGAACAACATATTTTTTTTAGATTTAGACTGTGTAACAGATTTAAATAAACCAATTCAATTATGGATAGGATATATATCAAAACAATTAATAGATAACAAAATAGTAATGACGGAGACACCAGGATATATAGAAAGAACACTTATAGGAACAGTAAAATTATGGCTACAAAATTTATCAGATGAAAGTTTAAAAACTCTAAGAAGTAATAAAAAATCTACCGGTGAGTTAGCTACTACAACTATGGAAATATTATATAAGTACGAAGTAGCTATAAGAAATGAATTTAGTAGTCTGACAACAGAAGTAGAAGAACAAAATAAAGAAAAAATCATAAACCGAAATCTAATGACAAAATTAGCAATATATAATATGTGTTATATAGATGAATATACATGTGCATTTAGAGAATACTATTATAAAGGAACATATAGCACAGAAGAAAGTAAAGAAATAAGAAAATTATATTTTACAAAACTACCAGAACCTTTTAATTCAAAAGTAATAAAAAGTT
>JAJOOH010008523.1:0-69170 GCA_029582605.1 Solanum gracilifrons | reverse complement strand
GTGTAACATATGTTGAAAATTATGAAACTAATTAGTAAGCAAGATTCAAACTTTTGTTGTTATCAAATTGAGAAGGAAACTTTGGCGTACGTGTTCCCATAAGCTCATAACTCTGTAATCCTAGTAATAGCAATCCCTTCCTAGTGTATTACATGCAAAGCGATAAGTTATGTATCTCTAAATCCTTGGTCCAACATCTAGAGAATTTCACCCTACAACTTGGTCCGGTTACGTGTGTATAATTTACTAACCCTTACCATTACCTCATATTAGACGTCACATCTATGTATGGCTTAGTTTTCACCCTCGCACTAATCGACATTAATTATATTAGATAGTATCACACTAAATCTATGTTGCTAATTATTTTCTTATTAACTACCTCCTTGGTCCGGCATATAGCAACAAGGCGAGTTCTAACGTTGCACACTGTTAAAAAGACTTCTAGACGAAAAAAATATCAATGCATGCAAAACACTATTCGGGAATTACTTAGTTACTATTCATACTTCGTTAATCGCTCATGGTTCCCACAACCCTAGTTGTGGATTTAGTTACCCATATTAGCAAGATAACAATTCATAATGTTTGAATAATAAATCATGAACTTACGTAGTAAAGTAGAATAATCCCATAATTTCAACTTGAATTTCAAAGTAAAAAGCACCAAAACGTGCTTAGGAAATTAAGAATTGCTAAAGTTGCATGTTAATTTCCCAAGCCAAAAACTAGAAAAAAAATAATAATGTCTAACCTCTAAAAACAATGTTTACATACCCTATATATGGAAAAATAAGTCCTAACTAAAAAGGAAACGAAATAAGGGAATAAAGTTGCAGGACACGTCTTCATTCTACGATACTGACCTATGGTCCGTAAGTCAATCTACGGTCCGTAGGTCCCTTCCGTGGCTCAGGACTTAGGCAATTTATTTTCTTCAAAATCTACAAAATCTTTGTCACAATCGACGATTCAACAGTACGGACTATAAGTATATCTATGATCCGTAACTCTTCTCTATAACGCCACACTTAGATTTCTTAAGCATCAGGCACTGGAACCAATCTCTTAATGATTTGACGGAGCAACAGTACGGTCCGTAGATCAATCTACTGTCTGTAAGTCACAACCGTGGTTCCACACTTGGTTAAGAATTCCCTGATCTTCAATAATGCCTTTCCTGCCGTTCTAAGACTATCATCTACGGGGCGTAACTAGACCTACAGTACGTAAGTTGCTTCCGTAGATGCCCTTTTCTTCACTTCTTTCAGTCGTGTCTTCAAGTTTCCGCGCCTGAACCTATTACCTGCAAACGTGAGAAAACAACATATAAACTAATACAAAATAGCCCTAGACACACACAACTCTCATGTGAAATGTATCAAAAAGACCATAAACTCATGGTACATCAACACCCTCAACTTAAAATCATTGTTTGTCCTCAAGCGACACACAGAGACTCTAAATGACACTTGTATAAAAGTAAGAAATTTAAGCACACAATCACATGGCTCTCTATCCCAACTCTCTTTTCAGGTAAGAAATTTGTTCTCTTAGACTCAACAAGCTAATTTGTGAGGATCAAAATATGACACAGATCGACTAATCAACTCACCACATACAATGTTTTACTATCACCAAGGTACCAACTTTCCAAAAATGTCACCAGAGCCCTTACTTCAAACGAAATCCTTTTTTTCATACAATAAATATGATTTTAAGTACAAGGATTCATTCAACACTCACGCTCAGAAGTAACTTCAATTACAAGTGGTGCTCAATACCATAGGCTTTCCCTTATTTTCACTGCTTAGACTCTCCAACTGGGTTCTAGGATCACTATACGACTTTCTTGGCTTGTAACATAGGCTCAGGGTCAGGTGTGGTACATTTGGGTACTTTTAGTGACTTTGTGCCCTCCTTGACATTACATTAGGATTTTCTACCTCTTTTTGCCCTATTTTTGACATCCTACCTTTTTCTCCTCTTTCCCTTGATTCTTTTCCATCATTGATGTGACTTTCGACTTTGTAGCTCTTTTTTTTTCACTTTTCTTCTTTTCTTTAGTTTTTGTTCACATTCTTTAGCACAAAGTCACATCCCCTTTTTTTCTCTTTTCTTTTTCTACACCAAATTCTTTTCATACCCTTTTTTCTTTAGATTTCCCCTTTCATAGCCACCCTCAACTTAAGGAATTTCCATTAGTTGAGGTGCACAATACCCGATGTCGGATCAGGCCCAAGATTGAGGTCACTTTTTTCATTAGCCACACTCAACTTAGGCTTTTGGCCTAAGTTGAGGTGCACATGTCGAAGGAGGGACAGAAGCCAAAACAATAGATTAAGGGAAGGTGAATTACGGGTTTAGAAATAAATGGTCTCTTTTAGGCTCAAAGCATTTGGATCGACGGGAGCATTCATTTTCACTTGGTCGAATTCTTTTAGGCATTTAGTGGACTATTCAAAGAAATGACCAATGATCAGTTCCTAGCCTCTAGAGTAGATTTTCTTCGCAGGACTGTCCGGGCAAGTTCTAGATTGGCACTAGTTGTTTGAACAGCCAACGATTCTCGCACAGTCTTGGCACACAGTACCATTATCAGATTACCAAATTCAAGTTTTTAGCTTAAGTCATGAAATCAAATTTCTCATTATCATGTCATACTCAGAAGCAACCCACTCAACTTATTCTAGTGTACAACTTTTAGAACACATTTCAATATATTTGGAGGGGTATCATTTTTTTAACAAGCTCATGCCATCATGCTTATGCTATTATTCTTTCTCATGCCTCTACACATACAATCATAAACATGCCAGTTCAACGAAAATTAAGCAGTCTCTTGGGGAAAAAGAACAGAGGTAAAAAAACCCAAGAGAGGATTATGAGTTGGGTTACTCAGACTTCACCATATCACTCACAATCCATTTTTCCCACCCCCAACAAAAATAGGTGCAATTGTCCCCAATGCACACAAAAAGCAGTAAACATTAATGGATTTAGGTAAGCAAACCTGTGGCACTTAGCGCCGAAGAATCATCAACAAGCGGGTGGGTCCAGTTTCCTGGATTCCGCTGCAGTAACAATGGGGTCACCCTTAGTAGTGCCCGCATCTTTGGTCACAGCACCCTCAGTAGTGCTATATGTCAGTCTCACCACACCACCAGTGGTGGACACATCATCCGCCACAGTAGGCAGAACCTCAGAAATGGGCATAGTAGTCGATGCCCCAGTAACCATCTCACGAGCCCTCTGTTGCCTAAGCTCATCATCTATTATGGAGGTTTTCTGTTCCTTCTTCTCCTGCCTATGATGCCTCTTGCTAGACTTTTCCTCCTCCGTGAGATCTGTTTTGTGACTAGATCAGTGCCTCTTACATCGTGCATGCGCAGGCTCGGGCTGCTCCTCCGCATCATCTCCACTGAATAGTGCACCCAAGATTGTATCATCGCCTAATGCAGAGGGTGCAGCCTGTGGCTCAACAGCTTGTGTGGCAAAGATGGCGTCAACTTCGGCTCGAAGACTAGCTAGCTCCATCTGGAAAGAGGACATATGATTAGTAGGAGTTGGCCTCTCTAGAACTCTTAAATCGAAGGCATCGAGCCGCTCATGAACTGCTTAGACCTTTTGGAAACTACGGACGTGCAGAACTGTCCGTAGATTGATCTACGGACCGTAGTCCACATCCATAGTTTCACAATTAGTGAATTTTGTCAAGTGCCTCCATCTACGGACCTGATCTACGGTCCGTAACTTGACTTACGATCCATAGACGGGGGCTCATAGATGGGTCTATGCCAGGTCTCAGATGTGCCTCAATTTTGAAACCCATTTTAAAGCCAATTGTAATATTATCCTAGTCTAATCATGCATTCTAACATAACTCGTGGTAGTTTGTCATTCTAAGGGATCCAATTACACAATTTTATAATAACTTCAAGACAAGATGTGGAACCCTAAGTCGAAACTTACATATAGACTATATATTTGCACATATTTTATGCTATAGCTACACATAATCACTGACCATCGTCCCAAGTGTGTTAGTATTCCAAATTTAGCATGCATTTATAGACGATTAACTACCCAAGGTCAAGACCCAACTCCCGACTTTCTATAATCAATCTATGAACCAAAATTCAAAATGAGGGGAAGTCTATTACCTTACAAGTAATGAGGAGTGGTGTGATTGTGTGATGACACTATGATTCCAATATCACCAACAAAAGTCACCTACTTAAACCGCACCCGAAGATCGAAGTTTGAAAAATGGGGATTTAGAAAAATTTTGGGGAAAAAGAAAAGAGAATTGGGAATATGGGGTATGAATTTAGTATGGGTGATGATGTATTGATGCTGGGAATGACTGATTTGAGGGATTTGGGAGGTGGAGCAACGGTTAGGGAGGATTTAGAAGAAGTGGGAAATGATTTGAAAGTGGGGGTTTTTAAATTAGAGATCATTCAAGCTAGGGTTGGACCTACGAGACCACGCTTACGGTCCGTAAGTCAATCTATGGTCCGTAGATGGGGACTGTAGATCACATTCACACTTTGTAAAATTTCAGACACATACCTGGGATCTACGGACGCAATTTACGGTCCGTAGAATGAACTACGGACCGTTGATGGGTTCCGTAGACCTCTGCACCAGACCATTTTCTGCAGATTTTGACTTGTACACCTACACAGGTAGCAACCAATAGGCCATTCTTTTTACATTTTCTGGACACTTTTTAGACACGGACCCTATGCTATATCTAGCCAACACTAACCAAGAAATTAAAGCACCTATCTAATTGAGTACAAAGACGTAATTAACCACAGAAACTACTAGACGCAAAACAAAACCAATAGTTGGCTAGATTATGCATCTTGGGTTGCCTCCTAAGCAGCGCTTGATTTAACGTCGTGGCACGACACAACCCCTTGATTACTCAGACTTTATCAAGATACTAGGCCTCAACAACCTATTCCACATTCTCTCCATTTACCAGATAGATCTTGATCCTTTGTCCATTTACCAAGAACTTTGTTCCTTCACTGTTCTCAAGCTCAACCGCATCATTGGGCAGCACCTTCGTGAGTAATAATGGTCTGGTCCATTTGGACTTGAGTTTGCCCGAAAATAAGCACAACCTAGAGTTGAATAGAAGCACAATATCAACCACAACAAATTCTGGCTTTTCAATTCATTGATCATGATACATGTTCATCTTCTCTTTTGTACAAGGCTGAATTTTCATTCGCTTTTAGGAGAAACTCATCAAGCATATTGAAGTCATTTAACCTTTGATTTGATGCGGCTCCCCAATCCAAATTAAACTTCTTTATCGCCCACATGGCCTTATGCTCTAACTCTACCGGTAAGTGACAAGACTTTCCATATACAAGTTGGTAGGGATACATACTTATAGGAGTCTTGAATGCGATGCGGTAGGCCCATAGAGCATCATCAAGCTTCCTTGACCAATCCGTTATATTGGCATTAACAGTCTTCGCCAAAATCTATTTGATCTCTCTGTTGGACATTTCAACTTGCCCACTAGTCTTTGGATGGTAAGGAGTGGCTACATTGTGGCAGACACCATATTTCTCAAGTAGCGCTTCGAATAACTTATTCCAAAAATGGGAACATCCATCATTGATAATTGCCCTAGGTGCACCAAATCTGGAGAAAATATTCTTTTCTAAGAATGCGGTGACACTTTTACCCTCATTGCTGGGGAGCGCAACTTCTTCCACCAATTTCGACACATAATCAACCGCAGCAAGAATATACTTCATCCCATGTGAGCTCACAAAGGGATCCATGAAATCAATGCCCTATACATCAAACAACTCAATCACCAATATCAGATTTGTAGGAAGCTCTTGCCTCTTTGAAATTCCTCATTTTCTTTGGCAACAGTCACAAGACTTGGCAAAATCATGAGCATCTTGGTGGATGGTGGGCCAGTAGTACCCACACTGCAAAATTTTATGCGCATTTCGAACACCACTATGATACCCACCAATAGGCGATGAGTGACACACCTCTAGTATACCCATCATCTCGACCTCTGGCACACAGCGACAAATAATCTGATCGGCACAACTATGATACAAATAAGGCTCATCCCAAAAGAACTTCTTCACATCATGCATACATTTTTTCCTTTGGTGAGAAGACAAATCCGGAGGCACCAAATCGCTTGCCAAATAATTAGCAAAGTCTGTGAATCAAGGAATCAAATCATAAGAAGTAGCCAATACTTGTTCATCTGGCAGAGCATCATTGATTTCAGCCCTATCACCAAGCTTTAACATTGCCTCTTCCTCTAATTTGGACAAGTGATCGACAACTTTATTTTCAGTCACCTTTCTATCCTTGACCACAAAGTCGAACTCTTGTAGCAACAATACCCATCTAATCAACCTTGGTTTCGCATCTTTCTTTACCATCAACTAACTCAATGCAGAATGGTCAGTATGCACTATGACCTTAGTAACAAGAAAGTAGGATAAAAAAATTCCGAATGCGAAAACCACCGCAAGAAGCTCTTGTTTAGTTACCGTATAGTTCTTTTGGGCCACATTTAGAGCTTTGCTAGCATATTAAATAGGATGGAGAATTTTTTCTCGCCTCTGTCCCAATACAACACAAAGCGCCACTCCACTCGCATCTCACATTACCTCAAATAGTTGTCTCCAATTCAGTGAAATAATGATAGGTGCAGTAACTAACATCTCCTTCAACTCTCCAAATCCTCTTAGACAAGCATCATCAAAATAGAACTTACATTACTTCTAGAGCAGTTTGCACAACGGATGTACAATTTTTGGTGTTCAATACTAGGCTTGTGATCCGGCATGAGTTGGATTTTATGAGAACAAATACCGAGAGTGATCCCAATAATATCCGCAATAGTCCACCCAATGGCTCGCTTGGACCTCTTCAATAAGGCAACCAAACACTCTATTTATTACCTATTCAAATCAGCCGCAATAATGATCGGTAAAGTATCATCTTTTCCCTAGAATACATACCTCAAATGCGGTGGTAGAGCCTTAAGATCTAATTTTGGTGCCTCCTCAACAGACAGTCGTGCAGGTGGGGATTCACAATTTTTCATGTCCAACTCCAACTTCTTTTATTTTGACCAATATTCACATTTATCAAGTGCGGCGACCCTCATCATACTCTTCAATACCATCACTATCGAAGTGCATCATAACCGCTGCTAATGCCTCAACACCCAGTCTCTCCTTAACCTGCACCTCAGAAACACTCTCAAATCTATAGGTTATCGTCGATACCGATTGGAGCTCACTACTTTATTTAATAGACCTAAAAATATTGAATGTCGCCTTCTGATTGTTCAGTCTGAATTTCATCTACCCCTTTTCCATATTAACCAAAGCACACCCCGTAGCTAAAAATAGTCTCCCAAGAATGATGGGAACCTCAAAATCAACCTCGCAGTCAAGAATCACAAAATCTGCGGGAAAGATGAACGACTCCACTTTCACTAGTACATCATGGAGCACACCTATGGGACTCTTCACAGTTCTGTCGGCTATGAGCAATCGTATCACAATCAGTTTTGGATCTCCCAAACCTAACTTTTTGTAAATCGACAATAGCATCAGATTAATGCTAGCCCCAAGATCATACAATGCCTTAGAAAAATGCAATAACTCAATGGTACCTGGAATAGTAAAGGCACCAGGATCCTCCTTATTTTGCACAAGGGACCTAGTAGCAATAGCGCTACAATGTTGCAATCTATCATCATCCTCGAAGCTCACCGCCCTTTTCTTGGTCACCATATCCTATATAAATTTTGCATACCCAAGCATTTGCTCCAAAGCCACTGTCAACAGCACATTGATCAAATGATGCTTCAACATGCTAATAAACCGGCGGTATTTCTTTCTTCAGTCTTTTTCAATAACCTCTGTGGGAAAGAAGGTGGAGGTCTGGGTACGGGGACAACTTTCTGAGTTACCTCATATTCCTTCTCTGTCGCATTCTCGGACTCTCCAGTCATCTCAACCACATCATCATCTTTACATGCATCATTTTCTACCCCAGGCGGCATAGGTGGATCAATGGTCTGCTTACCTCCTCGAGTCATGACTGCCATGCAATGTCCATCATTATTTGGATTTTGGATAGTATTACTAGGAAGAGTGTCAGGTTGACGTGGGTTTACTGTAGTCGACAAGTAAGTCATTTGTAGCTCAAGATGCTTGATTGACACTGCGGGGGATTCAACTATTTGATCAATACCAGATAAGTCATTTCCCATCTCCTTCACATTCTCATCAGTCGCGTCAAACCTCCTCATCATTTTCTATATCATATCCTCAATACGTGACATATTACCTCTAG
Organism: Solanum gracilifrons; assembly: GCA_029582605.1. Lineage (NCBI taxonomy): Eukaryota > Viridiplantae > Streptophyta > Magnoliopsida > Solanales > Solanaceae > Solanum > Solanum gracilifrons. The sequence continues at coordinate 60,794 of JAJOOH010008523.1, read as the reverse complement.
TTTCCTTAGGAGCAGAGTCTCGATTTTGAGTAGGAACATAATGTCCAGCCCGATCGTTTCTATTGCACTAGTTGTTTCGGTTGTAATTGTTGTCACGATTGTAGTTCCCATCCCGGACATATTGACCCTCGCGGTTGCAATTTCCATATTTCCGACCATGATTTCCTTGACCTTGGCGCCAATTATCCATGTTGGAACCTTGGCGTTTGGTCGAAAACCCCCCATTTTCTCATTCACCGCATACGCATCCTCTTCAAAATAATACTCCTCTACCAGTGGTGGAGTTCTAGTCAAATAGTTAACATCATTTACCTTCTCTGCTCCTCCAGTCACATGCTTTAACACCAACCCTAGTTCAGTTCTCATGTGTTCCATCTCCTCGCGAATCTCATCTGCGGGCTGGTTGTTTGTAGCTTGAACGACAAATGTGCTCCTCCCAGTGTCTGACTTTCTAGAGCTCCAAGATTTATTATTTCAAGATAACTTCTCCATTTTCTCTGTAATTTTTGCAAAAGTGCATTCACCGTACGAACCTCCGCAATAGTATCGAGCAGTGCCTTACCATTATCATCATGTCCTCGGTAGAAGTACTCCTTCAGTGACTCAATATCAATACGCTGATTTGGGACACCCCTCATGAAGGCAGTGATCCTATCCCAAGAACTACTTACACACTCTCCAAGTAATGCTACAAAGTTGTTGAGTTTATCCTTCTTGTTCAACTTCTTGGACACTGGAAATAATCTTTCTAAAAATGCCTTTGTCAACTGTTCCCATGTATAGATTGAGTTGTAAGGGAGTTCATTGAACCACACAGTAGCATCTCCGGTCAATAATAGGGGGAACACACACAACCTAATGACGTTCATATCCCAATCTGGTCGACCTATACAATTTATGCAGACATGATTAAGTTTTGCTATGTGAGCCTGTGGATCATCTGCTGGCAGCCACGTAAACAAGCCCCTCGATGTAAGCATCTGCATCGAGCTACTGGTCACCACATATGTATGCCCCTGAGGTAGAGGTGGTAGGACAATAGGCCCATCAAAATTGGCAATATTAAGGTTGACCTGAAAATGTTCATGCAAACGTAATCCTTGAGGTTCATGTGCCCTCATGCATCTCCTAATCTATTCTTTACTGGAGCCTGATTATTCGCATCAATTACCCTCGGAGGTTGCAATCCAACACCTTCACCTAACTCTTCCCCGATAAGCTCAACCAAAACTCCTTGATTATTCATTCTCCCCAAAGTTCTATTCAGTTTGGGATCATAGGGAGTAAGTGGATCGCCTTGGCTCTGTGTACTTGGCATACACTAGAGTAAGACCCTGAGAGAGACAAAAACAAAAGAAAATTAGGAAATATTTGACTAAAGTTCAATAATGCAATTAAACTTAATATAAAAGCCTTATTCTGCGGCAGCGGCGTCAAAATTTGATACGCTCAAGTTACACATCTTTTTAGAACCATAAGCAATAGTTATCACGTAAAGAACCCAACTTGTAGGTTGGGGTCGATCCCACTAGGATTATGGTCTAGACTTAAGTTCAATTACGATTATATTTAGCTAATATATTTTCGAGACATTTAAGTAAAAGGCGAGGGGGGGGGGGGGCAGGATTTGTGTAACAAATTTTAAAATTATGAAAGTGATTAGTAAGCAAGATTCAAACTTTTGGTTTTATAAAATTGAGAAGGAAACTAGGGCGTACGTGTTCCCCATAAGCTCATAACTCCGTAGTCCTAATCATAGCAATCCCTTCCTAGTGTATTCCATGCAAAGAGATAAGTTATGTATCTCTAAATCCTTGGTCCGGCATCTAGAGAATTTCACCCCGCACCTTGGTTCGGCTACGTGTGTGTAATTTACTAACCCTTACCAGTACCTCATATTAGACGTCACATCGATGTATGGCTTAGTTTTCAGCCTCACACCAATCAACATTAATTCTATTAGATAGTATCACACTAAATCTATGTTGATAATTATTTTCTTATTAACTACCTCCTTGGTCTGGCAAGTAGAAACAAGGTGAGTTCTAACGTTGCGCTCCGTTAAAAAGGCTTCTAGACAAAAGAATTATCAATGCATGTGAAACACAATTCAGGAATTACTTAGTTACTATTCATATTTCGCTAATCGCTCATGGTTCCCACCACCCTAGTTGTGGATTTAGTTACCCATATTAGCAAGAAAACAATTCATAATGTTTGAAGAATAAATCATGAACTTACGTAGTAGAGTAGAATAATCCCCGAATTTCAAAGTAAAAATTACCAAAACGTGCTTAGGAAATTAAGAATTGCTAAAGTTGCAAGTTAATCTCCCAAGTCAAAAACTAGAGAAAAAGTATTATTGTCTAACCTACAAAAACGAGGTTTACATACCCTATATATAGATAAATAAGTCCTAACTAAAAAGAAAACGAAATAAGGATATAAAGCTGCAGGACATCTCTTCATTCTACGAAACTGACCTACGGTCTGTAAGTCGATCTACGGTCTGTAAGTCGATCTACGGTCCGTAGGTCCCTTCCATGGCTCAGGACTTAGGAAATTTTTCTTTCTTCAAAATCTACAAAATCTCTTTCGAAATCGACGATTCAACAGTACGGATCGTAAGTATATCTACGTTCTGTAACGCTTCTCCGTAACATCACACTTAGATTTTTTCAGCACCAGGTACTGGAACCAATCTCTGAATTATTTGAGGGAGTAACAGTATGGTCCGTATATCAATCTACGATCCGTAAGTCACAACCGTGGTTCCACCATTGGTCAAGAATTCCCTGATCTTCAGCAATTTCTTTCCTACCATTCTATGACTATCATCTACGGGGCATAACTGGACATACGGTCCGTAAGTTGCCTTTGTATATGTCCTTTTCTGCAGTTCTTTCAGTTGTGTCTACAAGTTTCCGCGCCTGAACCTATTCCGTGCAAACATGAGAAAAACACATATAAACTAATACAAATTAGCCCTAGACACACACAACTCTCAACTGAAATGTATCAAAAATACCATAAACTCACGGTACATCACATAGTTATGTGATCAGTACTGGGAACGATTGTTAGGTCTGTCTCTGCTTGGCTCTCATGGCCATCACCTGTGAAATCAGAAGTCCTAATTCGATGCCCTCCTAGATATGATGGACTCTAGGCATGCTGCCTTAGAATGGTGGAGGCGAGACTCATTCTGGGATGGCATAATGGTAATGCTGATAAAGCCAAACAAGAATCGGGCAGCAATATTTAAATCCCTCTTCTCAATAGGGGTGCCCGCCTCGGGGTGGTATCAAAAATCAAAGGTTCCAGCCACCCCTTTAGATCATCCAAGGATTGAGCATGCAGATCTTTACTTAGTACATCATTAATGAACTCACTGCTACACCCGACCTCCTTACCTCGGAACACGACCGCCGTTAGTGGTATGAACTCACTGCCTTCTTCTTACTCTTGGGGACCAGATCACCATAAGCTGTGTAAAACTCATGGGCCAAATAGGGAATATAGGGGCCTCAGGACCTAGTGAACTACTCGAACCTGTGGAATAGGAGGGTCTTGCTCACATCTGGATACTTCCTCTCCAAGCCTTCTGTAGAAAGCACCTTTTCCTCGAGGATGGTTCGTTGACCATCACCTTTCAATCAGTTCAGAAGACTCGGAGAAGGAACGACGGGAAGCACAGGGGTCACAAAATGTGCCTGAGCTAGCACTGATTCAGGTGCAGGAGGAGTGACAGCAGAGGGAAATCTGGTGGATGTAGGTTGAGATCTAGCCCAGAGCTTATCCCTTCGGGAAATCAGAGGTTGCTTGTCTTCCGACTTAGACGAATCAGCACAGGTGTCGACCACCACTTTCTCAGAAGTGTGCTTTTTAATTTAGCCTTTGTCTCCCGATGGAGTTCTTGCCCTCTTTTCTTTGGAGGATTTGACCCCCTTTCGAGTAACTTACCCCAAATCAACTCGGTTTCTCTCGAACACCGAGTTGCCGCAATTAAGCACAGCCTTCGCCTTAGACTATTCACTCTCTCGAGCTGAATGTGTGGGAAAAATCCTAGGATTCACTCTCTCGAGCTGAACCCACGATGACCCAATAACCACCGGCTATCGATTTAGTTGTCTTAGTTTTAAAACCTCTCTCTCGAGTAATCCAAAAACATTAAGATAAAATCGTATTTGCAACTACAATCCAATTAAGTTCAAACACAACTGCTAAATGAAATCACAATTAAACAAAAAATTGACTAACAATAAGCAATACCCAACAGAAAATTTAACCCATATTCACAAAATCACACCCCAAGAATTTGGGATTTAGCTAGACATAGAAAAAGGGAAGAAAATGATACCAAATCGAATTAACATCAACTGGGTATGATTTATTTTCACTTCAAACGAGTCATGAATGACGAATCTCCATCACCCACTTCCAATTTCTTGGAGTTGGAAGCCTTGAAGCTCAAGAACAATGTCTCCCAAAAACTCTAAGAACTAAAAATTGAAAATATTCTACGTCTCAAAATTCTGTACAAAAATTGATTGATTTTTTTTATATTAAGCTATAGAATTAAATGGGTATTTATAGATTTTGAAAATTTATGCGGCGAAGGACCACTCGGCTCAGTTTGTCAGGATCGCCGATGTATTTAGTGATCTGTCCTTTGGTCTGCTTAATCACCTTTCAGCTTTTCCCGTCAACATCTTCGCGTTTTGGATCATTGGGTGATATAGTACTACTTCGTGGAACTGTTCGGCAACTCGCCAACTACTTTTTTTTATCGCCGACTTGATCTTTTTCTTCAGGGTTTAACTCACTGGAACTTTGAGCGAGGTTACGGCCATTCGGCGGTTCGCTTAATGCATTAGGCGATCCTCAACCCTTCATTTCTTCGTTCTTTCAGCCGCCCTGTTCCTTTTTAGCTTGATAGTGTCCATGCTTTATCTCTCAACTCAAATACCTAAAACGTAAGGATTTACATCAGTTATTTAGATAAAATATGCATTTGAGGAAACTAAATCTATCAAAATAAAGCCCTAAATGAGTCCAAAGCATGGACTCATGAATGGTCAAGCCCTCGAATACTATGAGGACTCACAAATCTTCTTCTTCTTGATCTACTATGGTCCTAGCCACGAGGGTAGAATTCGATATCTCCAAACTCTACACTTATCGAAAATGTAAAAATATGGGTTAGCACAAAATGTACTAAGTTTGGAAGTCATGCATAAAAATCCTTAAAACATGCAAAAAGGGACATTTTAGTTGAAACCATGTTATATGCCACTTTTGTACATCATCTTTGAAATAGTTGGAGATTGTAGCTCATAAGACAAATCATGTACAATTCATCATATCATAAAGGATATCATCATAATCACAAGCATAGTCTCCAACACAAACATAATGCATACTCCAATCTTCACAAGACATAGTTCACATACATAATTAAATATCAAGATCATCTCATCATAATAGAACTATCACATAACAAACCCTAAGCTACACTTGTGCAATGGATAGATAGGATCCCATAATCCTATCTACACTAAGTATCACATCTAGGCCACCATGATCATGCATAACAGACCTTGACCTTATCCATAGCCAATACTCATATACAAAGGGACGTTCATGTTCATAACTTGTAATAAGTAAAGTCACTCTTAGCAACAATCCATATCATGCATACATAAATTCATATATCTTCATAGAATAAGGAAACCACACCATAACCTCTTTATAAGTCTATTTGTGCAATGTATAAGTGAAGTCCCATACCCCCACTCACACTAAGTAAATCTCATTAAGAAGTCATAATTATAGTTCATGTTCATGTTCAGAATTCATATAAAGCATGCATTAACTCATAATCATCATGTCATAAGGGAAACATACCATGCCCACTCTCAAAGCCTACTTTTGCAATGCATGAATGAAGTCCCATACCTCAATTCACACTAAGTAGAGCCTCTTGAAGAACCATAGTAAATAACCCATGTTCTTGTTCATAGGTCATATTTTTTTTCTTTATCATGTGATGGTTCATGTTCTTGTTCATGTAGGGAAATAACCTTAACCGACATAGACCATGTGAGCTACATGGAATCCGATGTAATGCCCCACACCGAAAAGAGATGTCGTACTTGCCTAAGGTAGAACTAACATTTTTAGCTTTTAGGTGGATCCACTAGCTAAACACCTATGTGGGCACATAGTTATGGGATAAGGAGATTGATACTAGAAACCCGTACTGACTGACGTATAAGGTTTCCATTTCATGAGATAACTGTTTTGGGAACCCGGAATGACTGGCGTAAAAGAAACCTATTGGGAAGCCAGACTAACTAGCGTAAAATCTTCCATCTCATTTTCATATACACTCGGTGCTAAGCATAATTCCCTTTAAGTTCATGTTAATTCTTTATTTAAGTTCATGTTTATGGAAGGGTGACTTAACACTCAATCCAATACAACATCATAATATAGATCATAGATTCACTAGGTGAGAATAACCTTTCAACCTTACATTCATTAATATGTGAGTAAACATTTCACATCATGTTCATAGTGTTAATGAGATTAGCCTTTTAATCAACACAACAACATTATCATAGTCCTAGACAATTCATGCATAGTCATGTATAAGGGTATTAGGAGAATGATCTTTCAACAATACCACAAATACACAATATTCATAGGATCTTCACTTTCTATGTGAATCATGAGTTCATACACAATTCTTATCAACATGTATAAACCCTCATAATTTGCCCTTCGATGGCTATGAATCAAACACAACCCAAATATCTAGAATTACTACATTAGATAAGGGGAATAACATGATTCAATAACTCAATCAACACTTAGTCACTTGATAGTCATGTTCATGCATGGAGTGTGTGTGTGATTGTCCTTTCAATAACACACAACAACAACATTATCATCATAGACACTTCACTCTCAAAGTGTTCATAAGATATGCACATAATAGCATAATCATGCATACCCCTCAATTCTTGCATTCAAGGATCATAGATCATGTCAAGTCAACACATCTAGCATTCACTATATTAGATATGGGTAGAATCAAGACTCAAGTAAAACACTCATTTCATGAATAGACTCGTGTGATCATATATAGGTCATGTGGGTAAAGTATTTTCACAATAATGCCATATACAAACTCAACATACATAATAGCTTATTTCTTAAAGCATTAACATCCTTAGCTTATTCACATTAGCTTTTACCTTAAAAGCCCTACGAGTCATCTTCATGTGACAAGCCTTACTCTCAAGCAATTCCTCACATGATCATCATGTATACCTAATTCTGAAGGTAATATATCCGCATGCCTCATTATTGATAAATTATAGTCATATAGTATTATAGAAACTCAATCGCAATACTACTCAATCATGATCTATTATATAAGCCCTAATTCAGTCAATTAATGTCTACAAGCTTTACTTTTGACAAATTGATAACTAGGTCATCTAGTCTAAGGCAATTCATAAAGAACTTCATCATCCTTAGAAGGTCACATAGAACCGTCAATTTGCTTCTTTCATGACATGAGACTAGACTATATCAATTTCACCATAGACTCTTAGGTTAATCAAGTATACATGTTTTATCATACTAAAGTCATGTAATTACACCATGAACAACCATTATTTAATTAATTGGGCCAATGTACAACAATACCTACATTATGAAGTCAATTTAGTAAAGTGGGGGATTCATGGGTTCATAGGGGGATTTGATCATAAATCAACCATTAAACATCATTTCAATCGTAATTCATTATAAATCAATCAATGAAAACGTTTTGAAAGATAACCCATGACTTAGATTGAAACCCTAAGTTTTGGGGGATATTGGAAGCTTGAAATCAAGTTTTGGAGGGATTCTGTGGGTGAAGGCTACCCATTGATGAAAAGCCACCATACCTTATGAATATATGCACACAAAATTTAAGAGAAAATACAGCTCCTTGACCCCTAGAGCTGACCTTCATCTTGTTCTTCAATGGAGTTTTAGACTGAGAATATTTGGAGAGGGAAGTTGGTTATGATTTGGGGTCTTGAAATATAATGAGTTAATATGGTGTTTAGTGACTTAAAATATTTTATATATCTGTAGAAGGACTATATTAAGCGACCCCTACATAAAACTAATTAAAAAAGAATTACCTAAATGGACCTTCCATTGGCGGAGACTAGATAGAATTGCAGGCCATGACTCCCGCCTTCCACTCACGGATTGTGAGTGGACCTATGGGTCGTGCTGCTGGTTCATGGGTCAGGGTGTGCAGCTCCTAAAGTGAGCTTGTGACCCATGACGTAGCCCTACGGGGCATGGATGGACCTACGCTCAGTAGGTCCCATCCATAGGTCATGAACTTGAGCACTTTAGGGATGTTTTGGGGTTAGGCTTTAGGGTATGTTTAACCCCTAAAATCTTCATACTAAGTACGGGAAGCCATTTTACACTTCTAAACGCCACATCAAACTCAACAGCACACTCGTAAGGCTCTAGCTCTACCTACTAGTTTTCCGGGTTGTCACATTGTAACACCCCGAAATGCTAACCAAGAGTTGCTTGTCAATACAACATTACTTAATCACTACTGTTTGTTTTACTCTCATTTTGGGAACTTGAAATGTTGTGATATTTGCGAACTTGCTTACCATAAATTGTGATCGTAATTTAAGGTATTGTATTGGGTATTTACGCAATATTCTAATTAGAATTATTTATAACTAGAAAGGGAGGTGAGGGTTATACATATAGGTATATATGTACGCATTTTGGGCAGCGAACCTTTTTTTGGGCAGCCACCTTTTGGAGGCAGTTGTGCATGCGATACACATCACTCTTGAGACTATATGTTTACACCTCCTCTATAGTAAAATTCGTGTTCCATAGCTCTAAGAAACCTGGTGAACTCTCTCTAACAATATTACTCTCAAAATAACAAGAGACAAACTTGGTCCTTTTGGCTGGAATTCGAGATATACCCTTCTCTTTGGTGAGTAGTGAAATATGTTTTTGAGCTAAGTAGTGTTTAGTACTTTTGGAATAACTCATTCTCTAGAACTCATTTTTCAGTGAGTAAATATGTTTTGGAAAGCTAATGCGTATACCGACAATAATTATGTTTATGTAAAACTCTAATTTAGCTGTTATGGATTTAAAATATGGGACGCAACATAGGAAAGTTCTGTCCAGATTTTGTATTTAGAAATCCTGTATGAACATCTGTTAGTGTATCGATGATATCTTTTTTCACAAAATATATATTTTGCGGTGATTTTTGATTTTTTGCAACCTTAAGAGATGTACATACATCTTTCACAATGGATACACAATCCATTTTTACCGTTTTCCTTTCCAAATCTAAGTTACGACATGAGGTACTAGGCAGGCCAGAATTACAGTTTTGGGAGCATAGTCGTATTTGTACAGGCTAAGCTTACTTGTGATGATTATCCTGTTTTACATTAATATTATTGAGCTACTAGGGATTAAAGAAGTTATTTACTTTTATTTTAAGGTTGTATATACTCGTGAACAAGTTGAGGACCTTGATACGTTGGTTGGTCTACGGTTTGAACTCTTGAAGTTGTGTTGGACTGTTTCTAAGCTAAGCACTGAGGTTTGTGTATAAATTTTTACTTGCACTCTTTCAACTGCTGGTATATCTGAAAGTTGATCTTGGTATCTTGGTATCTTGGTATCTGAAAGTTGATCTTTCTTAAAGCATTAACATTCTTAGCTTATTCACATTATCTTTTACCATTAAAGACCTAGGAGTCATCTTCATGTTGCAAGCCTTACTCTCAAGCATTGCCTCACATCATCATCATCTATACCTAGTTCTCAAGGTAATCTCTCCACATGCCTCATTCTTGATCAATTATATTCATATAGTATTATATAAACTCAATCTCAATACTACTCAACCATGATCCATCATATAAGCCCTAATTCAATCAATTCATGTCTACAAGCTTTACTTTTAAGCAATTCATATCTAGGTCATCTAGTCTAAGGCAATTCATAAAGATGTTCATCATCCTTAGAAGGTCACATCGAACCCTCGATTTGCCTCTTTCATGACATGACACTAGACTATTTAAATTTCATTATAGACTCTTAGGTTAATCATGGATACATGTTTGATCATACTAAAGTCATGTAATTACACCATGAACAACCATTATTCACTTATTTGGGCCAATGTACAACAATACCAACATTATGAAGTCAATTTAGTAAAGTGGGGGATTCTTGGGTTCTTAGGGAGATTTTATCATTAGTCAACCATTAAACATCAATTAAATTTTAATTCATCATAAATCAATCAATGAAAACGTTTTGAAAGAGAACCCATGACCAAGATTGAAACCCTAGGCTTTGGGGGAAATTGGAAGCTTGAAATAAATTTTTGGGGGGACTCTATGGGTGAAGGGTATCCATAGATGAAAAGCCACCATACCTTATGAATATTTCAACACAAAATTGAAGATAAAAGGTTGCTCCTTGACCCCTAGACTTGACCTTCTTCTTGTTCTTCAATGGAGTTTTAGAGAGAGAATATTTGGAGAGGGAAGTTGGTTATGATTTGGGGTCCTTAGATATAGTGAGGTAATAGGGTGTTTAATGACTTAAAATAGTTTATATATGTGTATAAATACTATAGTAAATGGCCCCTACTTAAAGCTAATTAAAAATAAATTACCTAAATGGACCCTCCTTTGGCCGAGACTAGACAGAATTGTAGGTCATGACTCATACCCTCCACTCACAGATCATGAGTGGACCTACGGGTCGTGCTGCTGGTTCATAGGTCAGGGTCTGCAGCTCCTAAAGTGATCTCTTGACCCACGACCTAGCCCTAAGGGGGGTGGATGGGCCTACGCTTAGTAGGTCCCATCTGTAGGTCATGAACTTGGGCACTTTATGGCTATTTAGGGGTTAGGCTTTAGGATCCTCCTCAAGGATCCTTGGGGAGTCGTACCTTGACGTTTAACCCCTAAAACGTTCATACTAAGTACGGGAAGCCATTTTACACTTCTAAACCCCACATCAAACTCAACAATACACTCGTAAGGCTCTAGTTCCACCTACTAGTTTTCCAGGTTGTCACAACACCCAATAACCCTATACCCGCACAACCTAAACTCTCATTAAACTAAAGAAAAAATAACTTTGATACTCATTAATTTGGATTTCATCATGTTTTTTAAAATTCTCTTATGGTGATTTTTTGTGGGTTTCATAAATGAAGTTTAGATGATTTTCTTCAACATTTTTTCTCATCTTATTCACTGTATCAACTAATTAGATTAGGTCAAATCAAATTTATTTCACTGTTGATTATATTCAAAGATTCAACAACTTACAACTTTAAAAAAGAACCCCAAGGGAATTTGAAATCCTTCGAATCTCAAAATAATTAGTAGAAAAATTTAATTCTAGTAAGCACACTATTTTGAGTTGGAATCTTATGGGTATTGTACTTGAAACATAGTTGAATACATAGAAAAAGAAAATTTGATTAATAGTGTTGAATGACGAGTCCACAAATTGGACTCATTTAGGGCTTTATTTTGATAGAAATAGTATCCTCGAATGCTTATTTTGTCTCAATATCTGATGAAAATCTTAAGTTTCATGTATTTGAAGTTTTAGTGGAAGCATGGACACTTAGGCGCAAAAACGAACAAAAAGGCTGAAAAGAACGAAGAAACTGAAGCATGAGCATCGCCAAGAACTTTTGGCGATTCGCTGAAATGACAGACTCCGCCCTTTAATCCAGTATGCGAAACCCTGAAGGAAGAGGATCAAAAAGGTAATGAAAGGAGCAGTCGGCGCTTCGCCGAATAGTTCCACGAAGCAGTACTATACCGCCCTATGGTCCATAACGTGAAGATATTGAAGGCAAGCATGAAACGACGATGAAACAGAAGAAGGGTGAGTCGCCGAGTCATTCAGCGGCATCGACTAACTTTGCCGAAAGATCCGCCAGAGCTATTTTCTGAAGTCTATAAATACTAAACTTGTTATTAATTTTATAAGTTCCGAACCATTATTATTATTTTCAGAATAGAATAGTACGTTTTTAGATATTTTCTCTCAAGTTTAGAGAGGGTTTTGTGGGAGACTTGAAGAGAGAAGGATTTCATCTTCCCCAAGTTGGAAGTGGGTCTTCTCCATTCTTCTTTCTTTTCTTAAATCAAGGTTTAATTTACCATACCCTTTTGATTTTAGTATTATTTTAGGTGTATTTTGTTATTTCTTGATGTGTGGCTAAAAACCCCATTCTTGGGGTGTGATTTAGCAAATATGTGTTGATATTGTTGTTGGGTCTTGCTTGTTGATAGACTACATGTATTTTAATGGTGATTTCACCTAGTGGTTTTGGTTTAATTTAATGGGTTTGTAGTTGCAAATACAAAACTACCCATGTGTTTTCAGCTTGCCCGATGAGGGTGGTCGCGAAACTGAAACCACTAGATTTATGACCTAAGGAGTGGGTCAACATGATGTTCAGTCCGAGAGGGTGAGCCCTAGTCCCATATCCTAACACTCAGTTCGAGAGAGTGAGTGGGGTAAGCCGTAGGCTGGTCTTCATGCGGCAAATGGGTGTCCTAGAGGAACCCATTTGAAACGGGGTAAGTTGCCCGAGAGGGAACTTGTTTCCATCTAAACCTTAGCCTAGTCACTATTATCTTGCAAATTTCCTATTGAAAGCATGTACCCAACGATTTATGTCAACTTTTATTGCGGTCACATCCCAAGAACATTTCCCCATACTTGATTTTCATGTAAATTTTTGTTGTTTTTACTACTTGTGACAAAACCCCCAAATCAATATTTGAAACTTTTGTGTCGCCCCCTTTAATTTACTATGTTTTTAATCGTTAAAGACTATAGCTATGACTAGTTAGAGCTTAATTTTATTTTTCTATCAATTCTCAAAACTACTCCCTTGGGACACGACACCAACCTTTAGTTGGGTTACTATACTATCGACAATCGTAGACACTCATACCGCATGTTAGTGTCGTTGGTCACGATAAGCATCATTGAACACCATTGAAGCTTGGATGAACCTCTTATGGAGATTTCAAATTTTTGAAATATAATTTGTTGCTTATTTTGAAGTGGGTAATTAAACTATTATTCTTGGCATGGAGTTGTATTTTAACTTTTGAGGATTTTAATGATGAATTAAGGTGACTTCAATCGATTTTATAGTTAGGTTCAATAAAGAAGATGAACAATAATAAGAACAACAAATTAGATTTAGAATAATTAATAAAATAAAGATAAAAAATATTTTCCTTAGTTTAATGGGGTTGTTGGTGGGGCGGGTATCAAGTTATTAGATGGATCCGGGTTTGGGTTGAAATTTAATTAATTTAGGTTAATTATAAAATACACCAATGAAATTGTGCCACATAAGAAATGAGGAATTTCATTCTATTTTTCAATGTAGCTGTCAAAAATAAGGGTATTACATGACCAATAGGTTTATGTTAAGGGCCTTTTAGAGCCGAAAGGTACACAAAGGGTATTCTTCTACCAAATTCAATAGTTTAAGGGTATTTTAGGCCATTTTTCATTTATTTTTTTATAATTTAATTAATTATATTTTTTAAAATTTCGATATGCAACAAATACTTTTTTTCCGAAAAAAACAATTAATTTTTATATTTGAAAGACACTTGTTCATATGAAAGTGTGTTTGGTCGTGATTTTATATTTTTTTAATTTTTTCCAACTTATTTAATTGGTTTTTATAAAATTGCTATATGTAAAAATATGTTTGAAAAAAAACTATTATTTTTTTATAAATAAAAGTCATTTATACAAGCCGAAGTGTGCTTTGTCGTGTTTTTATATTTATATTTACTTTTTTCCTATTGATGTAAATATTATTCATAAACTTTAGAGTATTTAAAATTTAATATTTTTTTTGAAACTATAACTTTTAAAATTGGAAAGCCATTTGTGAACCCGGTGTGTGTTTTGTGGTGTTTTTATAATTTTTTCATTTTTATCCTATGTATTTAATAATTTTAGAAGTGTTTTGGGTATAAGAAAATTATTATTTTTTATATTTGAAAGTAATTTCTGACAAAAAAAGTGTGTTTGGTTGTGTTTTTATATTTTTATTTTTTTTCCTTTTTATTTAATTATTTTGGGGAAAAATTTTGGGTATATGAAAAAAAATGAAAACTATATTTTTATATTTGGTAGTCATTTGTACAAGACGAAGTGTGTTTAGTCATTTTTTTATATTTATTTTTGTTACACCTCAAATCCCATTAAGACGAACAGACACCCGATGGCCTAAAGGCCTGAGAGAACCAACATTTAACATATGCTTACTAGGCATATAACTATGACAATCTTAAAGTTGTGACAAGTTCACATAAGATGCAGCGATACAAACCAACATATGTAGACCCAAAACTTATGTACAAGACTTGGCCACTGAGGCCACAACTTGTTAAGAGACAAGACGCAACTGAATTATATAAATTAGTCTACAAAGCCTCTATAAGATAGAAAACCTTAGTTTAGGGTGGGACAAGACCCCACCTTACCCTTAACTATCATACAGTAACAAAATAGGTGTCAAAGACTCGGTATGCTGGAAAACAACCTAGAGCTTCATCAATAGCAACTGAGTACATGTGCTCCTACTAAAGAGGTCTACTAGCTGGAGTACATGTGTCTGCAGCATGAAATGCAGTGTCCCTGTAAGAGAAGTCAATACGAAAAAATGTAGTGAATATGCACGACAATAACATATGTAAAATAAGGCTCAAATGAAATCAAGTATGTGTAAATATGTGCATGGATCAGAATACGAGACCACCTTTGTTACTTTTGTGGGAGAATGTATGTGATACAAACGACCAACATTTAAGTGGTAGAAAAGGATGACCCATGCTAGACATTTTAACCTTTGGGTTGTTGTCCTCATAATTACACAAATTGGGATTGGCCCATGCTAGACTTTCGCCCCTGAGTTTCCACCCTTCTATACAAATTGGGATCGGCCCATGCTAGGCTTTCTCCCTAAGCTATCACCCTCCTATACCAATTGGGATCGACCCATGCTAGGCATTTTCCACTTGGTTGTCACCCATAATTATACATATTGCTTCACTTAGATTCTTTAATCTTTGAAATGGTTGTTTTGGTGGTCATAATCATTTTTGAGATTTGGAAATACAGACCAATAATAGAAGACATGAAAGTAATAACTTCAAGACAGTAACAATGACATAAGGAGATTAAATGACACAATTGACTTCAATTGACTAAGAGGAGAATTCACCAAGCTTGCACTTTGCTAATACCATTTCTATACTAGCATATAGGAAGATAATTTCACCAGTATAGAGTAATGAACATATAATGAAGTAATTCTACACACTAAGGAGAGGGAGAAATATTGTTAGCTATTTGGAGATCGTACGCTCCAACCATGTTTCCTTTACTAGGAATAAAACTTAGGAAATTTACTTCATTGCAAATATCAGGTTTCATGCCAAGGAATATGGAATCAAATAGCCTTACATACCTTATTTTTTTATCCATACAACTATCACGATTCAGCCTCCTTTTTTGGGTTCTAATCTACGATATAAGTCATGATTAAGCTAATGTTAGCAGCCACATTAAGGCGCTCGAAAAACAGTAGCTAAACAGTTGACGAAAAGTAGGCCCACACGACCCTTACACAAATGGTGAACTACCACACCCTTCTTCTATACATTAATACAACTTCATACATTCTTTGTCAAGATACCCAAGCTGCCCCCAACAACAATATACAAAAGGCAACCACTATCAATCCCTAAAAGTCTTTCATCATAATAGGATAATATTGAACTCAAGGATTTATCACCATCCATGAGTTTTTGAAAAATATATACAAAATTCTCTAGCCCAGACCTGCATATAAAGAGAGACAAAAATGGGCAGTAGCCTTACCTTAGTTTTTGGAAATTTATCCTCTAAACTTGTACTTCAAGAACTGAAATTCTCCTTCAAACTTTTACTTGGAAAGGGGAACAATATTCAAGAATTCAAAGGTGTTTTAGTGCTGCTGTTGGAAGCCAAGAAAGACCAACAGAGAAACTTAATAAATCTGAAATTTTACATGTTAAAAATGAAGCAAAAGATCTGATCTCTATCCCTTTAAAAGGGAGGTGCATCGACCAACTTTCTTGGCCAATTTTGGGCCATAAACTGTCAAGTAGGTGACCCACTTACTTGGCCTTTTTACTTGGGCCTTTGAGGGCTTCAACACTTGTTGGGCCTTGCTGCCAATTGTAAATCTATTCTTGTGAATTTGGGCCATAATTAATGCAAGTAGGTGATCCACCTACTTACACTTTTCACTTGGGACATTTTGTACTTAAGAATATTGGGGCTTGGCTGTCCATTTTCCCCTTATTATTCTACTCAACTTTGGCCAGATTAATGCAACTAGGTGGTAGTGTACTTGGCTCAATTACATGGTCAAAAAAGTCTTAGTAGGTGATGCATCTACTTGGTCCTTTGGTCTGATCAATAAGTCAAAGTAGGTGAAACACCTACTTTTCACCTCCTAGCTTAGGTAAGCCTTAGTAGGTCGATGCACCTACTTGGTCATTTGGGTTTGTCAATAAGTCAAAGTAGGTGATGCACCTACTTATCACCTACTAGCTTAGTAAGTCAAGAAAGCAGGTCACTTATTTTATTTCATTTTCTAAATCTTACTTCCTTTTCATTTAACTTAACACTTCACTTTAAACTTTAAGATCAAACACGACCTTACTATCTCGAGTTTAAATGCTTTCGTCGGAGTTGACTTGTAGTATAGATGTTGAAACGTGCAAGGCAAACAACACCTTCCAATCTATTCTAAACCAACACTACTCATCTAAGAAATATGGTCCCTCACCTATATCATAAGTCTATGTCAAGTGTCATATGAATAAAAGTAGCATATAGAGAATACAGGGTGTTACAGTTTTGATTATTTTTCTATTAATATAATTACTTTTGGAAAAAAAATTGGTTATATAAAAATTAGTTTTGTTTGAAAACGGTAATTTTTTTATATTTAAAAGTCATTTTTCAATCCAAAGTGTGTTTGGTGGTGTTTTTATATTTATTTTTATTTATTTCCTATTTATTTATTCCTTTATTTGGAAAGTTTGGATATATGAAAATTATTTTTTTTCTTTAAAAACTATTATTTTTATATTTGAAAGTCATTTGTGCAATCCGAAGTTTGTTTGGTTGTGTTTTATATTTTTAAAGTTTTTTTCCAAGTAATTTAATTATTGTTTGGAAAATTTGGGTATGTGTAATGTATTTTTTTTTTGAAAAATATAATTTTTTTTTTGACATTTGAAAGTCATTTGTGCAAGCCGAAATGTGTTTGGTCATGTTTTTATAATTTGATTTAATTTTTTCTATTTAATTAATTATGTTTCTAAAAGATTAGATATATAAAAAAAATTAAAAACTAATAGTTTTTTATATTTTAAAGTCATTTGTGCAAGTTGAACTGTGTTTGGTGATGTTTTTATATTTTTTTTGTTTTTTTTACCAATTTATATATTTTTCTAAGCTTTCCGATATAAAAAAAACTTTTTTTGTAAACTATAGTGGTTGTGGTTTAATTTAATGGATTTGTAGTTGCAAATTCAAAACCACCCATGTGTTTTCGGCTTTCCTGAGAGGGAGGTCGCGAAACCAAGACCACTAGACTGATGGCCTAAGGAGTGGGTCGACATAAGGTTCAGTCCAAGTGGGTGAACCCTAGTCTCATATCCTAACGCTCAGCTCGAGAGAGTGAGTGTGGTAAGGCGTAGGCTGGTCTTCATGCGGCAAGTTGGTGTCCGAGAGGAACCCATTTGAAACGGGGTAAGTTGCCCGAAAGGGAACTTATTTCCATCTAAAGCTTAGCCTAGTTGTTATTATCTTGTAAATTTCCTATCGAAAGAATGTACTCAACGATTTATTTCAACTTGTATTGCGGTCACACCCTAAGAACTTTCTCCCATATTTGATTTTCTTGTTTACTTTTGTTGTTTTTACTACTTGTGACAAAACCCCCAATTGATATTTGACACTTTTGTGTCACCCCCTTTCATCAACAATGTTTTTGTTCGCTAATTAGAACTAAATTGTATTTTTGTATCAATTCTCAAAATCACTCCCTTGGGACACGACCCCAACCTTTAGTTTGGTTACTATATTATCGACGATCGTAGACACTCTTAAGGTAGGTTAGTGTTGATCGTCCCGATAAGCATCAAAATGGCGCCGCTGCCGGGGAGTGGTATTGTTTGAGAATTTTTAGATTAGTAGAATTTTTGTTCTTCTTAGTTGTAGTTTACTAATTTAATTTTTAGTTTTGTTCTATTGATTGTGTAAACATTTCAGAAAGCATGAGTGTAAACGGTAGTAACGGGAGCCAAGTGGGCCATCAGGACGACATTGGTACCTCAATGATGTCCAAGAGCCCAACATCAATGATCCACATCTCATGGGAGGTGTCAGAGCAATTCGTGTACCTCCAACAGAAGGAAATGCGGTGTTCCACATAACAAGCACCATGTTGCAACTTTTGCAACTAAAAGGACTTTTCACTGGATTAGCTCATGAGGACCCACATGAGCATCTTCGAAACTTCTTGGATGTGTTGGACCTTTCTCGTTCAAGAACATCTCTCAGGATTCAGTTCAATTAAGACTATTCCCTTTCTCATTTATGGGGGAAGGTTGCAAGTGGCTAGCTGAATTACCACGAAATTCAATCACTTCATGGGAAGAGTTGGTCACCACATTTAATGTGCAATTTTTCCCTCCCTCGAAGATGATGACTATTCGAGATAACATCCATAGCTTCAAGTTTCTGAATAGAGAGCCTCTTCACGAAACTTGGCTCCGGTTTAAGAAATTGGTGCTATAATGCCCGACCTATGGTCTACCTGATAATGTGCTCCTTCAATACTTTTACCGAAGTCTAGATTCGGTGAACAAAGGTGTAGCTGACCAACTCTCGCCCGAAGGCTTAATGCAGCAACCATATGCAGTAGCAGCTCAACTTCTCGATGGGATGAAAACCATCAACAGGGCGTGGTACACTCGCGAAGACCATGTCTCACTGGTCACATTTCAGCTATCCAAGGAGCAGGTTGAAAAAGATAATGAGAGAGACCAAAACATGGCCAAGATCATAATGCAGCTTGACATTTTATCTAAAAAAGTCATGGGGGCTGGTGCCCGTGGTGTCAATGATATGGGATTCGGGGGTGCGAATCTTGAGGAGATGAAGTTTGAAGCCATGTATGACGAGGAAGTAAATTTCCTAGCTAACCATGGCGTGGGCTACCACTCAAACTACCCGAGGTAGGGTGATAATCAAGGATGGGTTAGAGACAAAGGCTGGAAGGATCAAGATCATGAATGGAGGGACCGTAATCCAAATTGGAAGGATGGGGAGAAGGATAGATATGTGTCTCCCCACGAGCGTCAGAAGCCCAAGGATTCGAAAGTCGGAAGATATAAGGATATGCTATCGCGTATCATAAACAAAGTTGAAGGGTCAGACAAAATGCTAAAAGGTATGAAAGAAGACATGTCTACCCTCAGCCAGACTGTCACCTCTCATTCAGTTTCAATCAAACAGTTAGAGACCCAAATGGGTCATATCTTGTCTCATCTCAATCCGAGACAATAAGGGTGTTTTCCTAGTGATACTATGGCTAGCCCCAAGAGTGAGGTCTAAAGGTTAACATACGTCGTGCCGCGAGATTAACTAATGCACTGTTTTGGGGGCAACCCAAAACCATTTACTCGTCTTTTGTTATCTTGATAAAATAATAGTGTGTTGTTTGTACAAATTGAGTAAGGAAAGTGCTTGAAAAGATGTATGGAGGCGAGCAACAATTTAGTTTGGTGGATCACCGACAAGTTCGGCGTACCCGATCATTCCCACCATTCATGCAATACATCTTAAAGGTTGAGTTTGTAAAACTCGGCGGAGTATAAATTTTGTCGGTGCATCGCCAATCCGATTGGCGATCTCGATAAAGAGCGCCAATGCATTGCTCACCTGAACTGAAAACTCTGTTATATTCGGCGAGGACATTAGATATTCGGCATTTCGCTGAGTGATTGAGCGATATCGACTAACATCGTCGAATGAGCAGAAACTGGACAGTCACAGGCCACAGGTTTAAAAGTTCCATCTCATTCACTTTCTTTCACCTTGTCCCTTTTCACAAACCCACACTCGCACTTTAGTAGTTATATTTCTTGCACTTTTAGAGTATTTTAAGTGTCGAATTATGCTCCGATTAGGATCAGATTGCTGCCTAGAAAGTCAGCACTACCTAATTCGGCATCAAAGGTTGGTAATCAAATCCCTTAGTTATTTGATCAGATTTTTTTACTCATTTGCATGATCACTGACAGTATAAAATCTCTATCGAGTCTCTGAGTTACTGGGATTGTATATATTATCGATTAAGACTTGGTATTTTCTGCATGATTTGAGGGACTACAACTTAGCTTTGCTTTGAGTTGAACTGTTGCACGGTGGGAATAGAAGTTTCTTTAGGTTTTCGTTGAAATTGAGTTATATAAGCATAATTTGCATTATCTGGGGTGCGGGGTGAAATTTAAAAAGGTGGGTCAAAGATAGACACGTGAGCTGATCGGCGAGATGAACAAATTCCGCCGAACTGCTCAGTGGTTCGCCTAACATCACCATTTCACCTTTAACTGAATACTTTATGCATTAATTAATCTATGACTTTTGATGGTCAATTTAATTTGCAAAATGCACTCGGCGATCCACCGATAGATCCCTTCGCCTTTTGTCTGCGCCCTTGTATCATTTGTACATAATTTTCAGCGTTTACCCTAACAGGAAAAACACTTCGGAAACTAGCTTGGCTGAGCGATTCCACACCCAGAAACACCTGTTTACCCCTGTGTGAATTATAATCTTACTTATCCTTGAAGTCTTTGCAGGAATGGCTAGACCAAAAGTCGCAGGGAGAAATGATCCACCCAGGCACATAAGAGCACGAGAGTTTTAAAATGATGAAATGAAAGCAGAGCTAGCCAGACAAAGGAAATATACCATTGAAGCCAGATTAAAGAGAAAAAATCCCATCGACCCTAATGTGCCTTCATGGGCTCGAGGTTTTGTTAATGCAATACGGGCCTTCGGAGCAGCTCAGGAGATAGATCAGATGATTGCAGCTAATCTTGCTGCATAGGCCACGACAAAGGCGAACAATGAGGACTAAAACAACAATACTCTGGGGACCATGGTCTTACTTTAGGGAGATGCATCGAATGCCCCGACAGATAGAGAGACTGCATAGACAGGACTCTTCTTTACCTCTTTCTCTGTCTTATCTTTCTTCAACTCTGGGTACTCTCATTACTTGCATTTGAGGACAAACACTTTTATTTGTGGTGGGGTAAGACCCACCTTGATTTGCTTGTTTCGAATATTTGTATTTTGGTGTACATTTGGGTTATCTATTTTTAATTGTGTTTTTAAAATTGATTTGCGATTGTTTGAGCTTATGGATCTCTTTTAGGTTTAATTGCAAAATGACTTTGACCCTTCTGAAATTTTTTGAGTTTTTCGCACTTTTTGGCCACCCTTTGTGAGTTGAATGTGGCTGTTCATTCACAAATATTTGAGTCTCGATTTCGATCAATACCGATGACTTGAATAGTGCTCTCATTTGAACGAACATGAATGTACAGCTACGGTGAGGACAAATGAAGTTGCATAGACAATATGTGAACTCTTTGCATCTCGTTATGATTAGCCATTTATCGAATTGATTCTCTTGTAATGACCGTTGCACACTAGCAAAAGTGTGTAGTCTTGGTTGACTTAAGTGTCGATGCCTTGTGTGATTAGCTTACTTTGAACCTTCATTGAATAAGCCTAGAATTTTTCCTGTTATTTCGATTGATGTAGTAAGGTGTGCTCTTGAAATGATCTTAGGCAACTTTAAAGAGTGTAAGCCAATTTGACATATACCTCTTTTGTGACCTACCTGTGAGTGTGTGAAACTCTTTTGAACACCCTTTGAGCCTTGCCTTTCTTTGGAAGAAACTTGATTAAAACTAGACCTTTCTTAACCCATCAACCATAATCCTCATGAAGTTGTGGTTAGTTTGAATAGCCAACTTAAGCCAAAAGCCTAAGTTGGGGGTGTGGTGAAAAGAGAAGGCAAATCAAGAAGTGCAAGAAAGTCCCTCTTACCCATGATTTTGAGAAAAATGGAACCCCTTCATATAAAAAAAAAGAATAAGAAGAATGAAAAAGAAAGTTGTGGAAAAAAGTACAAAATAAATGGGGTCTCCTAAGAATTCATGAGAAGCGAATAATAAGATGACTCATGAGCACTAAAGAAAATGATGAAGGAAAAGGGAAGGAAGTGTTGTGAGCACCACATTCATGAGGATCTTTAGTCACTAAGCCTAAATGACCATACCTTTGCACTCAATCCCATTACAAGCCTTAGAAATACCTTTTTGATCTTGAGCAAGCCGAATCGAAGGTTGATTGGAAAATAAGGGCAAACCTATGGGTGAAAACATGCATTGTATTCCTCTTTTTGAATGTGAGCATTGCATTTGATTCCTGATCTTAAATAGATTAACCTATAGGTGTGAATATGGTATCATTCTTTGTCTGAGGGCATTTAGATACTTTTTTTTAGCTTAAACTTGCACAAGTAAAAACTATTGCGAGCATGAGAATCTTTGGTAGTGGTGTGTCACAACTTGAATCTTTGATTACACAGATGATCTTTGAATAAGTAATTTGAGTGTTGTTGTGTATGTTCATGATTTAGTCTTGTGTAGTACTATTTGAAACACCTTGTTGAACGACTGAACTTGAGTTTGCTTGAGGACAAGCAAAAGTTTAAGTTGGGGGTGTTGATAAGTCCACAAATTAGACTCATTTGGGGCTTTATTTTGATAGAAATAGTGTCCTCAAATGCTTATTTTGTCTAAATATCTAATGAAAACTCTTAAGTTTCAGGTATTTGAAGTTTTATTGAAAGCATGGACAGTTAGGCGCAAAAAGGAACAAAAGGGCTGAAAAGAACGAAGAAGTTGAAGCATGAACATCGCCAAGCACACTTGGCGATTTGCCGAAGGGATTCACTCCAACCTTTGTTCCGGTGCGCGAAGCCTTGAAGAAGAAGGTTGAAAAGGCGATGAAAGGAAAAGTTGGTGCTTCGCCAAATATTTCCGCGAAGTAGTACTATATCGCCCAATGGTCCAGAACATGAAGATGCTGAAGGCATGCATGAAACAACGATGAAACAGAAGAAGGGCGAGTCACCGACTCATTCGGCGACATCGACTAACCTCGCCGAAAGATCCGCCAGCACTATTTTCTGAATTCTATAAATACTAAACTTATTATTAATTTTATAGAGTCAAACATTTATTTTATTTTCCAGAATTGAATAGTACTTTTTGGGATATTTTCTCTCAAGTTTGGAGAGGGTTTTGTGGGAGACTTGAAGAGAGAAGGATATCATCTTCCCCAAGTTAGAAGTGAAACTTCTCCATTCTTCTTCCTTTTCTTAAATCAAAGTTTAATTTCTTATTTCCATTTGATTTTAGTATCATTTTAGGTGTATTTTGTTATTTCTTGATGTGTGGCTAAAAACCCCCATTCTAGGGGTGTGATTTAGCAAATATACGTTGATATTGTTGTTGGGTATTGCATGCTGATAGGTTAGATGTATTTTAATGGTGATTTCACCTAGTGGTTGTAGTTTATTTTAATGGATTTGTAGTTGCAAATACAAAACCACGCATGTGTTTTCAGTTTGCCAGAGAAGGAGGTCGCGAAAACAAGACCTCTAGACTGATAGCCTAAGGAGTGGGTCGACATGAGGTTCAGCCCTAGAGGGTGAACACTAGTCCCATCTCCTAACACTTAGCTCGAGAGAGTGAGTTGGGTAAGGCGTAGGCTGGTCTTCATGCGGCAAGTGGGTGTTCGAGAGGAACCCATTTAATACGGGGTAAGTTATCCGAGAGGGAACTTATTTCCATCTAAAGCTTAGCCTAGTCACTATTATCTTGTAAATTTCCTATAGAAAGCATGTACCCAACGATTTATCTCAACTTGTATTGTGTTCACACCCCAAGAACATTCTCCCATACTTGATTTTCTTGTTTAATTTTGTTGTTTTTACTACTTGTGAAAACACCCCAATTGATATTTGACAGTTTTGTGTCACCCCCTTTAATTTACATTGTTTTTGTTCGTTAATGTCTTTAGTTACGACTAATTAGAACTAAATTATATTTTCTATTAATTCTCAAAACCACTCCCTTGGGATACGACCCCAACCTTTAGT
The DNA here is from genome assembly GCA_029582605.1 of Solanum gracilifrons. NCBI lineage: Eukaryota > Viridiplantae > Streptophyta > Magnoliopsida > Solanales > Solanaceae > Solanum > Solanum gracilifrons. Next base: position 36,331 of record JAJOOH010008523.1, on the reverse strand, counting down.
TGGGTTACTATATTATCAACGATCGTAGACACTCGTACCGTAGGTAAGTGTCGTTGATCACGATAAGCATCAATCCTCTCCATGAGCCACACTACCCATGGCCAATCTACTAAGACCATCGACTACCACATTAGCTTTGCCGCGGTCATAAAGGATACTCATATCAGAGTCTTCCAATAATTCTAACCACCTCTTTTCGCTAAGATTCAAGTCCATTTGACTAAACAGATATTGTAAGCTCTTGTGATCGGCAAACGCATCAACATGCACCCCATATAAGGTCATAGGTAGGAAAATTCTTCTCATGGACTTTAAGTTTCCTTGAAGCATAGGCAGTTACCTTACCATTTTGCATAAGCACGCATCCCAACCCAACTCTAGAGGCAGCACAATACACCACAAAACCATCCGTACCCTCTGGTAAGGCCAACACCGGGGCAGAATTAAGTCTATCTTTCATTCTTGGAAACTTTTCTCACAATCTTCCGAACACCCAAACTTTGCCTTGTTTTGAGTCATAGCCATCAACGGAGACGCAATGGAGGAAAATCCCTCAACAAACCTCCTATCATAACTGGACAAACCGAAAAAGCTTCTAATGTTGGAAGGAGATAGAGGTCTAGGCCCACTTCTGACCGCATCCGTCTTCTTAGGATGTACCTCAATACCCTTGTTTGACACAATATAACCAAGGAATGCCACAGACATCAACAAAAATTCACACTTGCTAAACTTTGCAAAAAGATGATGATCCTTAAGAACTTGTAATACAACACTCAAATGGTCAAACATGCTCATCCTCTCTCCTTGAATAGATCAAAATATCATCGATAAACACTATAATAAAAGTGTCACCTATATTATCGGAACACTCTATTCATTAAGTCCATGAACACCGCTGGAGCGTTGGTCAAACCAAAGGACATTACTAGGAACTCATAGTGACCATATCTTATTCGAAAAGTCATCTTGGTAAAATCAGCCTCTCTCACTCTCAATTGGTGATAACCCGAAGGAAGATCAATCTTGGACAAAAACTAGCCCCTTGAAGTTGGTCAAACAAGTCATCTATCCTTAGAAGGGAATACCTGTTCTTGATGATCACTTTATTCAATTGACGACAATCAATGCAAATTCTAATAGACCCATCTTTCTTTCTAACTAACAACACGAGAGCACCCCATGGAGAGATACTCGGTTGAATAAAACCCTTGTCTAGCAAATCCTTTAGTTGCTCTTTCAAGTCCTTTAACTCTGTCGGAGCCATTCTATAAGGAGGAAAGGAGATAGGTTGCATATTCGGAAGAAGGTCAATTACAAAATCTATTTCCCGCTCGGAGGAATATCAGGTAAATAATCAGGAAAAATATCCGGGAACTCATTCACTACCAAATCCGATCCTAAGGAAAGGGTTTCAGATTCAGCATCCCTCACCCTAACAAGATGGTAACTACACCTTTTAGAGATCATCTTCCTAGCTTTAAGACAATAGACAATTTGACTTCTAGGCATAGAATTTCCTCCCTTCCATTATATGATAGGCTCATTTCGAAGTTTGAACCTAACCACCCGAGTCCTTTAATTGATTAAGGAATAAAAAACATGCAACCAATCAATACGAAAAATCATATCAAAGTCTAATATGTCTAACTCCACCAAATCCACCAAATTAACCCTATGGGACAACTTCTATATGCCCTTTTTGCCACCACCAAGTCACCAACCGGGGTAGAGACCAAAAAAGGTTCGATTAACACTTCGGGGAGTATTTCAAACTTCATTGCCATAAAAGGTGTCACAAAGGAAAAAGTAGAACCGGGATCTAACAAAGCATAAACATCAATAGAAAAGGCTTTTAACATACCGGTCACCATATCCGGGGAGCTCTCTTGGTCACCTCGGGATCGAAGAGCATGAAAGCAGTTTTTCTTGGGGGCATCGGAGGTTGAACCACTAGGAGGAGCTTGATTGCCCTCTCTTCCCTTATCCATAAACATAGGAAAATCTCTCATCTTGTGGACAATCTTCCAAAAACTAATACTCCTATATGTGCCAACTAGGCACTTACCGTCATGCTTTCTACAACATTTTGCACAATTAGGCCTAGCACTAAAAGAACCACCACTATTTCCTCCTTGAGGTTTAGGGTTGGAAACTCTATCCTTATTGACCCTTGAAGAACTAGAGAAGCCTTGGTTGGAAAACCCCTGTTTGAACCTAGGACGACCTTGTCCTTCAGGCCTAGCATTGGAGAAATTCCCATCACCGGTTCTAGCTCTCTTCACTTTGCTATTCTTTTTCTTGAGTTTTGACTCCTCAATTTGTTGATCATTCACCATAAGCCTTGAGACATCCCTGTCATAATGGAGCATTTCCGTATGACATTCTTCTTCAACAAAGTCGAACACACTCGTCAAAAACCTACTCATCTCATCCCTTGAATCTGACACCAAAGTTGGAGCATACTTGGACAATTGAGTGAATTTTAGGGAATAATCTTTCACGCTCATACTTCGTTAGTGAAGGTTAATGCATTCATCCACCTTTGCTTCCCTCTACTCTCAGGGAAAGAATTTTCCAAGAAATGTCGATTTGAACATTTTCCATCCTACCGGGCTCGCTCCTACTAGCCTATTGTTATTTCATTGAGTAAACCATAATTGAGCAACACTCTTCAATTAGTAAGTGGCTAAATCTGCATTCTCTACCACAGTCACCCCCATAATCTCAAGTATTTTGTAAACCTTTTCCAAAAATTCTTGAGGATCCTCTCCCACTTTGGAGCTATGAAACTCGAGAGGGTTCATTCTAGCAAAATCCCTAACCCTTGAAGTAGTCGAATAAACATTAGCATTTACCGGAGCTACAATTTATGTATTGTCTTGAGCCTTCATGACTTGAGCCAACATTTTAATAGTAGACCTAAACTCTGCATGAGTTACATTCTCAACCACAGGATTAACCAAAGATTGATTGCCTTGAGGAGCTCCTTGATTCACATTCTCATCTTCCATCCTTCTAGTGTTAGCCCTTTGTGTTTTCATATCCTGAAGACACAAGATAAGTATTATGAGAGAGACTTTATAGAGCTATACTCTAACGCACGACTTAATAAAAATGAAAGAAGTGAAATTTCCTGAACATTTTATAACCTCCCATTCATAATATGGTGCGCTTCACACTTATGAACAAGACTCTACTAGATGTGGCTTTTAAGACATCATCCTAGAATCATTCTAAACCTTGTGCTCTGATTACCAAGTTTGTCACGACTCGAGGGTACCCCCGGACGTAACAAGGCACATAGAACCCCGAAAGGTACCATGTAAGCCATTTAGCATATTATAACATATGCATAGAACAATAAAGAGAAGAAAATGCATTTTCAAGTCCAATTTTTTTATAAAGGAAAGCGAAAGTCTAGACGTCCCTCAACATAGCCATCTAATACAATATTGGAATCAAATAGGGTTACAGCCCATACAATCACAATCCAAAAAGGAAATATAAAAAAGGAACCAAAAATAAAACAGCCATCCACGAATCATGAGGACTCACTAAAAGCAAAGAGAATAGTTGAATCCAAGCTTGAACCAAATGAAGATCAACTCAAACACCGGGCCCTAAACTTGTGGAAAATATAGGAAAATATGAGCTAGTACCAAAAAGCACCAAGAATGATAGCCATACATAAAATCATGAATACATGCTAAAAGGGAAATTTTAGTTTAATGCATGCAATTTACTAAGTTAAAGCATCATTTTGAAGATAATGGAAAAGCATAAGTTATAATTATAATCAATTCATAAATCATTACATCATAAGAGGAACATATCATACATACCCTCAAAGCATACTGGTGTAATGCATGGATAAGATCCTATAATCTCACCCATGCTAAGTAAAGATTCTTGAGTAACTATATTTCATAACTCATCTTCTTCTTCATACTATTATAAAGAGGAATAGGCCTTAACTGACATAGACCATGTGAGCTTACAATGGAATTTGTTGTCTACCCCACACCAAAATGAAGTTGTCCTACTTGCCTAAGGTAGAACCATACTTTTTGCTTAGGTGGATCCACTAGCTAATGACCTATGACGGCACATAGTTTATGGGATAAGGATATTGCTACTAGAAAATCCGACCTCTGCTAATGTTAGGGCTTCCATCCCAAGAGATTGTTCCTAGAAAACCGACCTCTATTATCATGAAGTCTTCGATCTCATACCAATATATCCACTCAGTGCTAAGCATTAATTCCCACGGAGTTCATATTAAGTCTTGACTTAAGATCATAGTCATGGAATAATGTCTTGACACTCAATCCAACATAATTCATAAGATAGTTCCTAGATTCAATAGGTAAGAATAGCCTTTCAACATTAGAATCATCATATTGTGAGAAAACCCTTCACATCATAGCATATTCATGAGGATAACCTTCCATCACACAACAAATAGATCATAATCAGATCCACTTTACTCTCAAAGTCTTCTTAAAGCATATGCATAAATCTCATAATCATGCATAATTCACATACTTTGCCCTACAAGAACCATAGATGATGCTCCATCAACAAATCTAGAATTACTACATTAGACATGGATGATAACATAACTCAGGTAGTTCAATTACTACATTCATAATTCTATCATATTCTACTTGTATCAATCAACACCCACACTTTGAGATCCAAATTGGGAAAATAGGGGAATTCATGGATTCTTGGGGAATTCAACTTAAAACCATATATAACCATCAATATATCAATAATAAAACATAATCCAATAATTAAAAATGAATTTTAATGGAATCCGTGAGATTGAAGTCAAACCCTAACTTTTAGATTTCTAGCTTTGAAAGTGGTGATTTTGAAGGGGCTCCATGGATAAATTCTATCCATGGATGAAGAGCTACCATACCTTGGCTATGAATTCCAACAAATTTGAGTAGAAAATTTTTCTTCTTAAACCCTATCCTTCACTTTCTTCTTCTTCTTCCTTAAAGTTCATAATGAGAGAATTTTTGGGAAAAGTTTGTTTAGATTTGGGATTTTGGGATTTTGGAATTGTGAGAAAGATGACTTATTTTAGTTACTTCAAAACATTATGTAGTTATTCTAATTTAGTGTAAAACGATGTCACTTAATATTAATTAAAAATGAAAACCCCTAAAATACCCCTACACCCGATTGCCAAAAAGTAGTCCCATGGTGGGGGTTCTGGGACATGGTTCAGGTTCTGGGACATAGTTCATGGGGCCTTGACCTATAGCCCTCACCCATGAGGAATGGAATGACCTACGGGGTGTGGGTTGCGCTCGTGTGTTAGTACCTATGCAACCTTCTAAGGGTTCTTCTCAAGGACCCATGGTGGTCCTTGGGGGTCGTACCTTGACATTCTAACACGTAACCCTATATTTTTAGGTTTGGGGAGGTAAGTTTATGGCTCTAACTTTCACGTCAAGATATTGTTTAACCTACTAGATTTCTGAAGTGTTACACTATGCCTCAAGGCAACTTAAAGTTCATGAGAAGAATTATCCTACTCACGGCCTTCAGTTAGCGACGGTCGTACTTGGTCTAAAATTTGGAGACACTCTTTGTACGGAGTTCATGTTGATGTGTTTACCGATCACAAGAGCTTGCAATATGTTTTTAGTCAGAAAGACTTCAATATTTTCCAAAAAAAGTGGCTTGAATTATTGAAGTATTATGACATGAGTGTTCTTTATCACCCCGACAAAGCTAACGTGGTGGTGGATGCTTTTAGTCGATTGTCTATGGGTAGTACGGCTCATATTGATGAGGAAAATAAATAGTTGGTTCGAGATGTGCATAGATTAGCTCGATTAGGTGTTCAACTAGTGGACTCCACCAAAGGTGGAGTTGTGGTTCACAATGGTTCCGAATCGTCTCTTGTGGCGGATGTGAAAGCCAAGCAAAGTCTTGATCCAATTTTGGAAGATCCGAAGAGGAGGTACTTAAGAAGTCCGTTGAGGTTTTCTCCTAAGGGGGAGATTGAGTGCTTAGGTACCAAGGTCGATTATGTGTTCTGAATGTTCATGGCTTAAGGGAACACTTTTTGGCAGAAGCTCCTAGTTCTCAGTATTCCATTCACCAAGGAGCCACCTTGATGTATTGTGATTTACGGGAAGCTATTGGTGGAATGGTTTGAAGAAGGATTTTGCGGAATTTATGGCTAAGTGTCAAAATTGCCAACAAGTGAAGGTTCAGCATCAGAAATTAGGAGGTTTATCCCAAGATATTATAATTCCTACTTGGAAATGGGTAGATTTGAATATTGACATTATTGTAGGGTTGACATGTACTTGGCGCCAATATGATTCGATTTAGGTTATAGTCGAATAAATGATGAAATCGGCTCATTTCATTTTCATCAAGGTATCTTATGCGGCGGAAGACTATGCGAAGTTATATTTTAGGGAAATGGTAAGATTGCATGGTGTGCCCTTGTCCATTATCTCATATAGAGGTACTAAGTTTAGTTCTCAACTTTGGAAATCATTCAAAAAAGTTATTCACACAAAAGTGAAGCTTAGCACGACTTTTCACCCACAAACCGATGGGAAACTGAGCGAAAAATCCAAACTTTAGAGGATATGTTTAGAGCATGTTTCATCAATTTCAAGGGAAGTTGGGATGATCACTTTCCATTAATAGAGTTCACTTATAATAATAGCTACAATTATAATATTGGTATTGCCCCCTTTGAGGCTCTTTATGGTAGGATGTGTAGATCTCCTATAGGTCGGTTTCTTATAGGTCGGTTTGAAGTGGGTGAAGTTGCCTTGATCTTACCGGAATTGGTCTATGAGGCTATGGAGAAAGTCTGGCTCATTAGATAGAGTTTGATAACAATCCAAAGTCGACAAAAGTCCTATGCCGATGTTACAAAGAGAGACCTTGAGTTTGAGATTGGTAATTGGGTCAACTTGAAATCTCACCCATGAAAGGCATAATGAGATTTGGGAAGAAAGGGAAACTTAGTCCTTGATACATAGGGTCGTATCAAATTTTGAGGCGTATGGGTAAAGTTTCTTATGAGATACATTTGCCAAATGAGTTGGCAATCGTGCATCCCATTTTCCATGTCTCTATGCTTAGGAAGTGTGTTGGAGATTCGACATCCATAGTTTCCCTTAAAGGATTGGGAGTTGATGAGAGACTTTCATATGAGGAAGTTTCGGTTGAGCTTTTGTACTCGTAAGTTACGAAATTGAGAAATAACGAAATAGCTTCCGTGAAGGTTTTATTGAGGAACCAGCTAGATGAGGGTGCTACTTGGGAGGCCGAGGCCGATATGATGTCCCATAGCCTCATCTTTTTCCTTATACTCCTATTTTAGCTTGAGGTAATGAATTTCCTCTAAGTTTGTTCTATGTTTAGAATTCATGTGTGTTTTATGTGTATCCATGATTTCATTATATGCGTGTTCATAAAAAAGCTTAAGTTTTGAAAGAAATAACTTAGTTATTTCTTTTCCTCATGTTGTTGTCTGTTGAGTATGAGTTGCCTATAGATTTCATGAGATGAGTTGTTGAGCATGCCTTGACTTGGAGTGGAAATTTCCTCCTTGATTATGTGCTTTGAGTAATGATTTCATATAGGCTCCATGAGATTGTGTTGAGCATTCTTTTAAGTTTGGAGATAATAGTACCTCCTTGAAGTAAGAAGTTTGAAAGTTTTCGTGCATATTGGGTTGTTAGATGTAAATCCTACTTCCTTATAGTGCATTGATTATGTTTGTCTTGGAGATTATGTTTCCTCCTTAATTTTGTGTGCATTTTGATCTGTTGCATGCTTGATAGGCTGCTAGACTATAGTTGTTTCCTTCAAGAGGTGTCTAGAACGCCATTTCAAAATGAATGATCCACAAGGGAGAGATAATATAACACCCCGAATTCAAAATAAAGGGCATAGCATGCTAGGACTGCAAGGTGCCACCCCACAAGAACCAACCATGGGTACATGGATGGGCACCAACAAGATTGCCTAAGGTAGGGAACCACGCCAGGACCCACACCCCATCGTTGGTCCACGACCCACAGCTAGGGGAACAGTTGGTGGCCCAAAACTCTCTGTCCAAACCACGCTTGAGTAGGACGGACTATAGGTCCATCCACGGTCCGTCAGCGGGGTTTCGTGGGTGGAGACCTGGGCATGTTAGTGCAGGACTTACGGATATTTTCCGATATTAATTAAATTGAAGTGGTGTCATTTTGCTTAAGTCTAGAATAGCTATATAAGTATTTCTAACCCCAAAATCCCCCATTCAAGTCATTCCTTCAAATCCCAAAAGAAAACCCCAAATTCCTCTAGAAAATTCTCTCTCTCCAAAAGTTGGTAGAAGAAGGAAGAAATTGAAGCTAAGGTCAAGTCAAGTCTCCAATACTCAAGCTTTTGAGGGCTTCGTAATCAATCTATGATGGCTTTTAATCCAAGGATTCCTTCCACCCATGGAGTCCCCTAGAATTTTCCCAATTTGATTAAGAATTCCCAAATTCTAGTTAAGGTTTCTTCCAATGTTGTGGGTTATGATGATTGTTGATCCAATTGAGTGCATTTTGATTTTTTATACTATAATTGATAGAATTACATGTTTTTAGAGTGAAATGACAAGTACCAATGCCTATTCCATGATTCTAACCTAGAATTGATATAATTGGGTTGAAGCCACGAAGGGAAATTTATGGATTTAAGCTTGTCATTATAGAATTGATAAGTTATTATTAGAATTGATTCAGAATAAATCTTAGATGATCATGAGGTTTAGGGCTATGAGAGTAAAGCTTATGATGTGAATTGTTGGTAATCTATGTTATTGTTGTTGTAGGGATACTTCCCACATTAATTGCTTAGGTTTGAATGTATGAATGTCAAAAGTTTAGTCACATGAATGATTCTAGGTTGAAAGGATTGCTCACCTAAAATGAATCTAGACAAAAAGAATATGTAATTGATGAGGCTAGAGGCAATTACCCTTGACCTCCATATGAAAAGGATATGAGCTGATTCACGTACTCATTATAATTGAACAAGAGAAGATTCCCCACGTTCTTACTATGATGAATGGACATGGAGGAGAGTAGACATGCTCCTTATCAAATGATGTGGAAGAGAGTACATGTGTCATATGATGTGATTGTGGAGGTGAGTACCTATTATCTAAAACTAAGTAAGGCAAGAGGCGAATACCATTAGCCTTTGCAAGTTAGGCATGGAGGCGAATCCCAATGTCCTTAAAAGTAGCTATGAATAATGTGAATTATGTTGTGAATAATGAATAGCTTGGATAGTTTCTTGATATGCCTTCCATAAGGTTAGCTTGACTAGAGGTGGATGACCCAAGTCTTGACTAAGGATGAGTAAGGTTGCTTGAGAAGTATTCCTTTCTTATTATGACGATTATTTATGTTCATTGATTATGCATATGGTTTGTGTTGACTAACCATTATGTTTATGTTATTTTGCTAGCTATCATATTTAATACATAATTGTACTAACGCATACTCCTGCCTACATTCTTATAAAATGTAGGGTCCGAAGACATTGATACTCACATTCGTGGCTAGGTTCATAACTGATCAAGGAATAAAGATTTGGTGAGTCTTCATTGTGTTAGAGTATGTGATCACCACTTTCTTATATGTCATTCATATTATGTCTTGGACTATTGTATGGGTTGTGACCCAAGACTTTATTCATGTTGTTTAGATGGTTTTAGTCAAGTGTGTTAGACTTCCGCTCGTTTTATAAATAATTCGATTGTATTGAAAAATGTTTTAAATTTCAGCATCATTTCTAGTACTTTATATGTTATGATATGCTAAATGGCTTGTATGAGGCATCTTGCAGTCCTATACACCTTGTTACATCTAGGGGGGGTACCCATGAGTCGTGACAAAATTCCTCTATACTTATTATTTGCCCACTTTTCACAATTGTTTTAGTTGTTTATTGACAAACCAATTCGCCCATCTGACATACGTGTCACATCTTTATATTTACCTAAATCTTTTCGATAATTTTTTTCCTATAACCGATTAGACCACATTTACAACTTCTTAACTGAATTCGAACTTGTACCACTCCCTGTGGGTTCGACCCCAACTCTTCATTGGGTTTTATACTAGATTATGATCGCCTACACCTAGTACTCGATGAGGTGTAATGTAACGACCTGTAATTCGAATAAGTTAAACTAGAGCCTAACGTGTGTGTGTTTGAATTTGGTGAGAGGTTTGAGGGTATTTTATGTTGTCCAGAGCTATGGATGAAGGGTTTAGGGGTTAAATGTCAAGGTACGACTCCCTATGGACCACCCTAGGGGTCCTTGAGGAGGAACCTAGGCTTAAACCCAAAGACCTCAAGGAAAACCAAGACTGCCCAAAAATGGAGTGACCTACGAAAGGGGTCCACGCCCCGTAGGTCCATCCACGCCCTGTGGATGGCCTCCGTAGGTCAAGGGGACCAAAACCAAGCTGCATCCCCAGACCATGGACCAACAGCACGGTCTATCAATGGACTTACTGTCCGTGAGTCTAGGGCGTGAGTTAGACCTGCAATCTATCAAATTCTCGGCCAAGCCAAGTGTGGTTTGGTAAATTCCTCCCTTGGCTAGTTAAGTGTTTGGACGGTTATTTTGGGTTTATTAACATATTTTAAGAGTATTAAAAGTTTTAAACTCTATTTTACTTCTCATTATTTCAAAACCCCAAATCAAAACCTACCCTTCCCTCCAAAAGTCTCTCTCTAGAAACCTCCACAGAAGGTGAAGATTTCAAGCTTCCAAGGTCAAATTCTTCATGGTTTTCAAAGGATTTTCGTGGGGAATCAATAGAAAGGTATGGTGGTCTATATCCTTGTCTAATTATTCATTCAAGGAGCCAAATCCAAAGTGATTTCAAAGTATGAAAAATCTAGGGTTTCACTTAATCTCATAGGTTCTTTCATCAAACGTTTTCTAATGATTTCTAATGACAAATTATGATTGTATTGGTGTTTAATTGATAATTTATAATGAAAATACTCTATGAACCCATGATTTCTCTAAATTTCTAAATTGTTCCTTATATAATGGATTTGTTGATGATGAATGAATGTTAATGGATTATGCCTAGATTGATTTAGATTGTCGAATTGTATCACTATACATGCCTTAATTTTAGTAAATTATTGGTGTTGTTAGTGACTTTTGATCATGGCGTTGAAAGGGTAATTTATGACCTAATTACATATTGAAGTAGAATTGTGCTAGGGATGTTGATCCACATGAAAGGTGGAGGTGTTTACTTACTATGCATAATGTGAAGGATATTCATGTGATTTCAATGACAGAACGATGATCCTGTATAGAATGTATATAAGTTGTGATTGAAAGCATATTCTCAATTAACAATCATGAAAGTTGATGATGGAATGTGAAGGATTCTATTATGTAATGTTGAATATATTGAATTGGTAGGCTAAGGTATCCCTTTCTTGTAGTGATGAATGTGATCATGAATGAAGTATCTTGAATGGGTAGGCTTAGGCATCCTTGTCTTGAATAATGAATGTATCTTGACTTAATGTCTTAATGTCTTAATGATCATGAATCGGTAGGCCTAATATTGGTAGCCCTTTCATAAATGACTAATGAATGTGTTGGTTACTTAGAATTGGTAGACCTAAGGTTGGTACCCTTTTCATGAATGAATGAATGTCTTGAGTTGGTAGACCTAATGTTGGTAGCCTTCTATAAATGACTAATGAGGTATTTTAGACTATGTCGTAAACTGGTAGACCTAATGGTGGTGGCCCTTCATGATGAGTCTAGAAACCAATGTGAATGTTAAACCTTGAAACGGTAGACCTAATGGTTGTGGCCTCCTTCTTGTGTGAGATGATGAACCTTGAAATGGCAGACCTAATGGTGGTGCCCCTTTCTAGGAAGATCAATGAGCTATCCTTAATATAACTTGAATTGGTAGACCTAATGATAGTGAACTTTCATGAGTATGTACTTTGTGTCGATAGGTCTAATGTTGCTGGCCCTTTGAAGTACATAGTGATAATGTGATTTAAATAATGTATGGGAATGTAGGCTAAACACCGAGTGGATATGGTAAGATGGAAACTCTCCAAATATTAGGCTGGGGTTCCAATGAACATATTCCTATCCCATAACTATGTCCACGCATAGGATATTATCCAATGGATCAATTCAATCCAAGCAAATATTACCGGTCTTCCTTGGGCAAGGAGACCACCTCTTTTCGATGTAGGGCAGGACACCGGATTCCATGTCTAGCTTGCATGGTCTTCGTCGGTTAAACACTTATTCCCATCATGTGATATGTTAATTATGGTTTCTTGAAGAGTTTTATGAAGTGTGGGTAGTAGTATGGGATACCATTCATGCATTGCACTAGTAGGCTTTGAGACGATCATAGTGAGTTCTCTAAGTTTCAATGACTATTGTTTGAATGTCCTTCTAGGAAGAAGTTGTTGAGAATGTTGATCTAATGTGTAATGAATGAAAGTCCTCTAAATGGGGTTAATGAAGAATGTTGACCCTTATATGCTTAAATGTAATGATGCATGCTATACTTGGATTGTATTATGAGTTACTTCCTTGTCATGATTTGTTGTATATCAATGTGTTTTGCTTATGGTGACTTCAAAGGAGTACTTAGTGTGAGTAGTAGTATGGGATGCTACTTGCATATTGCACAAGTATGACTTAAAGTCATCTTAGATGTTGGTCTTAATGCGATGATGTTACTTATATAAATTTTATATCTATTACATGTTTTATTGTGTAAAGGATGAAAGGATGAATGGTAAGTTCACTTTTGGTGACCTTAAGGTGCTACCTTGGTGTGGGTGGTGGTATGGGACGTTATCCATACATTGCACAAGGTATAGCTTGAAGGTTACCTGAGGTGAAGGCTTAAGATGAAGGTAAAGTTTTATATGTTGATTATGTTCAAATGTAAAATTATGACTTGAATGTTAGTTGCGACTTATATTATGCCTCTTTTATCAATGTTCATGAAGTTTTACCAAAATGGCATAAAAGCAGCGTGACTTTCAAATAAATGTCCATTTTAAGCATGTTTTTGCATGGCTTTCATACGCAGTACATCTAATGTGCTAACCCCATTTTTTTCCCTTTTTACCAAAGTGTAGGGTTAGGAGATATTGGTGTTCTATGCTTGAAGTATAGGTTTCTAAGGTGCTTGAAGATGAAGACTTGGTGAGTCCTCATAGTTTTGAAGACAAAACCCATTATGTTCCCTTTATATCTTTTAGTTTATGTTAAAGCCTTTGTATGCGCTAAGTCCCAATGTTGCATCTTTAAAGTATTAGATGGGTTGAGGCATAGTGTACAAAGTCTAGAAAGTCTTCCGCTTTCCTTTTAATGAAAATGTCTTCGATTGTTGATGAGTCCACAAATTGGACTCATTTAGGGCACTGTTGTGATAGAATTAGTGTCCTCAAATGCATATTTTGTCTTAATATCTGATGAAAACCCTTAAGTTTCAGGTATTTAGAGTTTGAGGGAAAGCATGGATACTACTTACCTAAAAGGAAAAAAGGCAGCTTAAAGAACGACGAAATGAAGATCTAAGAATCGCCGAACCCATTCTGTGAGTCGCCAAAAGGTATTATCCTAGCCTTTTGTTCCAGTGTGCTGAGTCCTGAAGGAATGAATCAGATTGGCGGTGAAAATGAGTAGTCGGCGTATCGCTGAGCAGTTTCGTGAAGCAGTACTATGTCACCTAATGATCCAAAACACGATGATGCTGAAGGATAGAGCAACACGATGATGGAACCTACCAAAGGGCGGATCGCCGAGTTGATCGACGATCTTGACGTACTACGCCGAATGATCCGCTGCAGCACAGATTTTTGAAAACTATAAATACTCATTGAGAGTTGTAGATTAACATCAGATTTTTAATATATAATTTTTAACATAGAATTTTGAGTTCTACGTTTGGAGTGGGTTTTGAAGAACTTGAAGATTCAAAGGGTTTCAACTCAAAGAATTTTGACTTAGGTCTTGTGGATTCTTCACTCTTTTCTTGTTTTAAGACTTAAATCTTCATACCTATTTGAACGCAAACTCATAGTGGTATAAATTTCAATCTCTTTTACATGTCTTGCTTAAAACCCCAAATTCTTGGGGTGTGATTTTGTGAATATGGGTTAGATTATATGTTGGGTCATGTTTATTGATGGTTTATTTGTTGTGTAAATGTGATTTCGTTTAGTAGTTGTGGTGGAACTTAATGAAATTATAGTTGCAAATACGATTTTACCTTTGTGTTTTTGGCTTGCTCAAGAGAGTGGTCGTAAAACTAAGACTACTAAATTGATGGCCAGTGGGATTGGGTCGACATGAGCTTCAGCTCGAGAGAGTGAACCCTAGTCCTTCTCCCACACACTCAGCTCGAGAGAGTGAGTGGGCTAAGGTGGAGGTTGTTCTTCATGCGGCAAGTGGGTGTCCGAGAGGAACCCATTTGATTCGGGGTAAGCTGCTCAAGAGAGAAGTTACCCCTACTATAGTCTAGCCTAGTCACAAATATTCAATGGATTTATTATCAAAAGCATGTACCCAATAGTTTAGTCTATCATGTATTCCTATCACATCCCAAGAATTCTCTCTCCTTGATTAGTACTCTTTGCATTTTTGTTGTTTTTGCTTACTTATCACAAAACTCCATTGATAATTGACGCTTGCATCACCCCTTCGATTTAACATGTTTATATTCGATAATGGTTTTTCTTTAGCTATGACTAATTATAACTTAATTGTATTTGTCTATTAATTCTCAAGCCCATTCCCTTGGGACTCGACCCCAACCCTTGATTGGGTTACTTAACTAATGTACGATCGTAGACACTTGCATTGGAAGTTCTGTCTTGATTACGCAAACATCAATTGTAAAGGAAAGTTTTTATTTCTTCTTTATTTTCCTATGTTCTTATGTTCAAGAAATGCTATGAGGCTTGTATTAGACCCCTTTAGGGTCGAGTACGCTGTGTCGCATATAGGGGCTAGCCTTGTGCCGTGATAAACATAGTATCAAAGCACAAGATTTTGGAATGGTCTTAGGTTGTCTCAAACCACATCTAGTATAGTCTTGTTCATAATGTGAAGCACGCCACATTATGAATAGGAGTGTATTGGGTGTTAAGAAAGTTTCACTTCTTCATTCTTCAAGTCGTGCCATAGAGTTCAACTCTATAATGTCTCTCTCTTCTTTCTTATCCGATGGTTTTTCGTGTGTGACCGCTTGAAAGAAGTATGTTAGAAAGTATGAGGGAGGAAGGTTGGTTGTGATGCCAACTATGGCTATGTGACTTGATAAAGTTGAGATGGAAGATTGTGATGTTGACTTTAGTATGAATGGGTTGCTTTATGGTTATGTGTGATGTTGGTAGAAGGTTATGATAAGTTTTGAGGTATGTTGAAAGAGTTAGTGAAATGAGGTGTTTTAGAAATGCCTAGGTGTGATGAGTATGAAGGTTTAGTGATGTCTTGCTCTGACCTTAGAATGGAAAGAAGTGAAGTTTGAAAGAGCTAGTATAAGCTGCCTCCCAAGTGGGGGATAATGTGCCTAAATGATAAGGTATTTGGGTGTCCTTAATGTTTATGAGTTAGGCTTGCTTGATTCTCACCTTATGAGGTGTAGTGAGTTTAGTAGTTTAGACCCGGTGTGGTAGACTCATATGAGACCTTGGGTGGTGTTGGTAAGGTTATTTGTGGGGAATGGTTGCTTAATAAGAACATTCCTAGTTTAAAAGCACTGGTATGTTGATGGTTTCTTGTATGTTGTAGATATCTTGATTAAAGTTCCTTTGTGGTGTTCATGGTAAGTCGTAGTTGGGTTTACTCCTAAGTGGGAGATGGTATGTTAAGTGCTAAAGTCGTTAAGGTTTCCGATATCCTTACCTCTTCATTTATGTGCCTATTCAAGCCTAAGACAAAGAGTTCCTTTTTGGCTTGTTTCATGGTTTTTGATTCATGTGTGACATTGTGTTTCCATGTTTATGCATGTTCTTGATGAGTTCTAGTTTGAATGAGAAAATGAGTTTCCATTATTTATTGTTCCTCATGCTAATGTAAATTAACTATGAATTTCTTATATGCTTCATTAGGTTAAATGTGGAACATGCCTAAATATGTTTTTATGAAGAAATTTAATAATCTGCTTAATGATGTTGTGATGAGCATGATGTAAGATGCAGAAGATAATGCTTCCAATGTAATGAGAAATGTTAAAGTTTTGAGGCATAATGAGTTTGTAGAAGTAGTTCCTACTTTGTTGAATTGCATGGAGTTTGTTTAATGTGGAGTTGAGGTTTCCTCCTAGTTTAGTGCATTCTTTTTTATGTTGCATGCATGATGGGCTACTAGTCGTGAGTCGATTTCCCTTAATGTGTTTTAAGTGTCACTGGAGCACAAATGTTTCTAAGTGGGAGATAATATAATGACCCATAAATTGAATAAGTGAAACTAGAGCCTAACGTGTCTGTGTTTGAGTTTTGTGTGAGGTTTGTGGGTATTCTATGTTGTCCTGTGATATGGTTCAGGGTTTTAGGGGTTAAACATCAAGGAACGACTCCCAATGGGACAGCTTAGGGATCCGTGAGGAGGACCCTAAGCTTAATCCTCAAGACTCCAAGGAAAACCAAGACTGCCGAAAAATGGAGTGGCCTACGGAAGGGGTCCACACACCGTCGGTCCATTCATGTCTCGTGGATGGCCTCCGTAGGTCAAGGGGCCCCAAACCAAGCTACAACCCCAGACCATGGACCAACAACATGGTCCGTCAATGGACTCACGGTCTGTGAGTCTATGGCGTGAGTTAGACTTGCAATCTGTCAAATTTTTGGCCAAGCCAAGGGCGGTTTAGTAAATTCCTCCCTTGGCTAGTTTAGTGTTTGGACTATTATTTTGGGGTTATTAACATATTTTAATAGTATTAAAAGTGCTAAACTTTATTTAACATCTCATTATTTCAAAACCCCAAATTAAAACCTCCCCTCTCCTCCAAAAGTCTCTCTCTAGAAACCTTCATAGAAGGTGAAGACTTCAAACTTCCAAGGTCAAATTCTTCAAGGTTTTTAAAGGATTTTCATTGGGAATCAATAGCAAGGTATGGTGGTATTGATCCTTGTCTAATTTTTCATTCAAGGAGCCAAATCCAATATGATTTCAAATAATGGAAAATCTAGGGTTTCACTCAATGCCAAGGGTTCTTTCACCAAACATCTACAAATGGTTTCTAATGACAAATTATGATTGAATTTGTGTTTAATTGATGATTTATGATGGAAATACTCTATGAACCAATGATTTCAATAAATTCCTAAATTGTGCCTTATGAAGTGGGTTTGTTAATAATGAATGAATGTTGATGGATTATGCCTAGATTGATTTAGATTGTTGAATTGTATCATTATACATGCCTTAATTGTAGTAAATTGTTGGTGTGTTGGTGACTTTTGATCATGGCCTTGAAAGGGCAACTTATGACCTAATTACATGTTGAAATAAAATTGTGCTAGGGATGCTGATCAACATGAAAGGTGGAGGTGTTTACTTACTATGCATAATGTGAAGGATATGCATGTGATTTCAATGATAGAACGATGATCCTGTATAGAATGTAAATAAGTTCTTATTGAAAGCATATTCTCAATTAACACTAATGAATGTTCATGATGGAATGTGAAGGGTTCTATAATGTAATGTTGAATATCTTGAATTGGTAGGCTAAGGCATGCTTTTCTTGTAATGATGAATGTGATCATGAATGAAGTATCTTGAATGGGTAGGCTTAGGCATCCTTTTCTTGAATAATGATTGTATCTTGACTTAATATCTTAATGATCATGAATCGGAAGGCCTAATAGTGGTAGCTCTTTCATAAATGACTAATGACTGTGTTGATGACTTAGAATTGGTAGATCTAAGGTTGGTTGCCTTTTCATGAATGAATGAATGAATGTCTTGAGTTGGTAGACCTAATATTGGTAGCCTTCTATAAATGACGAATGAGGTATTTTAGACGATGTCTTAAACCGGTAGACCTAATGGTGGTGGACCTTCATGATGAGTCTAGAAACTAATGTGAATGTTAAATCTTGAAGCGGTAGACCTAATGGTGGTGGCCTCCTTCTTGTGGAAGATGATGAACCTTGAAACGGTAGACCTTATGGTGGTGGCCTTTTCTAGGAAGATCAATCAGATATCCTTAATATACCTTGAATTGGTATACCTAATGGCGGTGACCTTTCATGAGTATGTGGTTTGGGTTGGTAAGCCTAATATTGGTGGCCCTCTGAAGTACAATGTTATAATGTGATTTAAATACTCTATGGGAATGTAGGCTAAGCACTGAGTGAATATGGTAAGACGGTAACTCTTCCAACGTTAAACTAGGGTTCCAATGAACATCTTCCTTTCCCATAACTATGTGCCCGCATAGGATATTAGCCAGTGGATTAAAATTTAATCCAAGTTAATATTACTGGTCTTCCTTAGGCAAGGAGACCACCTCTTTTCGGTGTGGGGGCAAGACACCAAATTCCATATCTATCTTGCATGGTGTATGTCGATTAAGCGCTTATTCCCATCATGTGAGATGTGCATTATGGTTTCTTGACGAGTTCTATGAAGTGTGGGTGTTTGTATGGGATGTCATCCATCCATTGCACGAGTAGGCTTTGAAAGGATTATAGTGAGTTCTCTAAGGGTTAATGACTATTGTTTGAATGTCCTCCTAGGAAGAAGTTAATAAGAATGTTGATCTAATGTCTAATGAATGAAATTCGTCTAAATGGAGTTAATGAAGAATGTTGACCCTTATATGCTTAAATGTAATGATGCATGCTATACTTGGATTGTATTATGAGTTACTTCCTTGTCATGACTTCTTGTATATAAATGTGCCTTGCTTATGGTGACTTCAAATGAGTGCTTAATGTGAGTAGTAGTATGGGATGCTACTTGCACATTGCACAAGTATGACTTAAAGTAGTCTTAGATGTTGGTCTTAATGTGATGATGTGACTTATATAATGTTTATTTTTCTTACATGCTATATTGTGTAAAGGTGGAACGGATGAATGGTAAGTTCACTTTTGGTGACCTTAAGATGGTACCTTGGTGTGGGTGGTGGTATGGGACGCTATCCATACATTGCACAAGGTATAGCTTGAAGGTTAGTTGAGGTGAAGGCGTAAGGTGTATGTAAAGGTTTATATGTTGATTGTGTTCAAATGTGAAAATATGACTTGAAGGTTGGTTGTGACTTATATTATGCCTCTTTTATCAATGTACATGAAGTTTTACCAAAATGGCATAAAAGAATGACTTCCAAATAAATGTCTGTTTTAAGCATGTTTTTGCATGGCTTCCATACTTAGTACATCTAATGTGCTAACCCCATTCTTCTCCCTTTTCACTAAAGTGTAGGGTTTGGATATATTGGTGTTCTATGCTTGAAGGATAGGTTTCTAAGGTGCTTGAAGATGAAGACTTGGTGAGTCCTCATAGTTTTGAGGACAAAACCCATTATGTTCCCTTTATGTCTTTTAGTTTATGTTAAAGCTTTTGTATGAGCTAAGTTCGAATTTTGTATCTTCAAAGTATTAGATGGGTTGAGACATAGTGTACAAAGTCTAGAAAGTCTTCCGCTTGCTTTTTAATGAGAATGTCTTCGATTGTAAAGGAAAGTTTTTAATTCTTCTCTATTTTCCTATGTTCTTATGTTCAAAAATTGGTATGAGGCTTGTATTAGACCTCTTCGGGGTAGAGTATGACGTGTCACATCTAGGGGCAAGCCTTGGATCGTGACATGTAATTGTGCTTTTATCAGTCTTCTCACTTTAAATTAACCAATAAGTAAGGATCTATTCTAATGTTGAGGCATGAGGCGATTACCTATGATCTCTATTGTGAGACAGGAGGTGATTACCCATGTCAACTAATGTAAGGACAAGAAGTGATTACCCATGTTCCTTTAGGAGCTAAGACTAATAGGATTAATAATTATTTTGTGGAAGTTAAGCTTCGTACCGAGTGGACAAGTGGCGATAACTTGTGTGTCGACTTAGGGGTATACCCTAGAAGTAACACAACGTACTTGACCCTAAAGGGGTCTCATACAATTCCTTTAGCATATAATAAAAAAAGATAACAAATAAGTATGGAAATTTTAAAAACTTTATCCATACAATCGAAGTCTTCTATAAAAGCAAGCGCTAGTCTTTAATATTGTCTTAAACCATCTAATATATTTTTTGAATAAACTCTTGGGATATAGCCCATACAATAGTCTCAAAACATGAAAATAAAAGACATAAAGGAAATAGTGGTTTGTCCTCGAAGCTATGAGGACTCACCAAATCTTCAACTCGTTTATTCCTTAGAAACCTATCCCCAAGAATGGAACTCAAATCTACAAATCGTACATTTGATTAGAATGTAGGCAAAGTATGTGTTAGTATAAAATGTAATAAATATGTTAGCTAGCATAACATAATAAATGACATTACTATCTATATGTGCATTGTTATGGAAAATTAACTGAGGGACATATACATAGTCGATTAGAGTAGTAACCTATTAATTTTTCTTCTATGAACATAGAGAATTTTTATATATTAAGGTGAAGTTGACCAATAACTTTAGGTAATTAATTCTCCATATAAACTCAAAGGTAGTTGCTTGAAAAAACAAAGAAACAACCTATTACAACCAATGATATAACACATATATATCATGAAACATTCCTCAAATTATCAATATATAATATTTATAACTCAAAAATTTAAATATCAATATATCACAAAATTGAAGAGGCTAAATCTCAAATTTAAAAATAACTAAAGAATATAAAAGCAAACCTAAAATAATGAGAAGAAAAAAAAAATCAAAGTCCAAGAACTTGTCCATTCTCAATCAAAATTAATCTCAAATTAATTTCAAAGGTATACTATAGTGCAAAGTGCAAGAGGCTATTTATAGTGTCTTTTTGCAAGATTTTTATATATTAAAATAGAGAGTAATATCAAACTCATTTATTTGTTTCCCATTTATTATTTGTTTCCTTGTTGAAAAGTTATGTAAAGTTCTTCAAAAGTTTGATAAGGAAGAGATCTTTGAAAATATATAAGGTAAAATAATTATTTATATTCTAATTCAAAATCATATATATAATATGATAGAATAGTATAGTAAATGTATATATATTTTTCCTAAACTGATTAAAAGATCAAACCAGAAAGAATTGACGCTATTATAATCTTGAAAATTATGTTTTTGCCATTTTTATACAACTAGTTGTTAGTACTTAAATATTTTTGAGAAAAAGAAAAGTTGTATATCATAAGTATTGTCAAAAATATAAATAATTAATATTAGAGTATTATTTTCTAACAAAGATAAAAATTGCATTCAGATTGGAGGTTCGAACAACACTAACATACCAAATGTAATCCAGAAGTGAGATATTGAGAGAGTAGAAAGCAAGCATACTTTATCCTTACCGTAATGACGTAGAGAGGTCATTTTCAAAAACACCACAGCTTAGAAAAAAGTATTCAATAAAGGATTAAAGAAAATAAATAATTAAAATAACAAGATAAAAAATAAATAAGCAATTGATCATAGTAATTGTAAAACCTCGGAAACAAGACTTAGAAAATGCAGTAGAAAAACACCAGAAACATTTAACCACGACAAGTTTAACGGACCGCGAAAGGGACCATTGTCCATCGATCTGCACGTGGATTTACATCCAGCCCAGGACTGCTAGACCACGGTATGCTTCACTGGTCATGGACCACCTCACGATCCCTACTGGTGCTTGCAGGAGCCAAACAGACATCACCAGGCCCAGACGTCAGACTACGGCGTCCTTCACGGGCCGTGGTCCTGACGACGGGCCGTGATAGTGGTTGTGGAAGGCCACCCTTACAACCAGTAGCCACAAGACAAAGGACCACGACTAGCTTGACGGTCTGTGGTCCCTTTGACGGTCCGTCAGAGGGGCCGTGGTCAGTTGCGTTAGACTTTTAAGTCAACGGTCATTTAGTCTTTTCCCTATACTTTGGACCCCTAAACTACTTCGCTTAACCCCTAAACAACGTAGTTTTGATCAGTTTTAGCCTAGTAACTTAATCAGAACTTACCCCAACCAATTCATCCTAAAAGAAATCGATCAACCAAGGAAAAAAAAAACAGCAACCAAACCCCTCTCAAAGAATGCAGCAATTTTCCCTCAGTTTAAGCCCCGAAATAGAAAGATTTCTCTGTGGAATTCATCACCAGGTATGTGGGATTTCACTAATGAGTTCCTTTCACCCATTAGGTCCCTAAAATTTAGTCAGATTCTTGATTACCTTCATATTATCTAGACCTAGGTTTCTTGATGTTAGAAATTGTTATGAATTAGTTGTTAGAATATTCCTAATCAGATGTTCATGTTGTTGTAATGTTGTTGCTTAGTTCCTTGCATGAAATTCAAAACCCTAGTTGTGTAGATTCGTTTAGTCCATGAATTACACTAGCTAAGACAGAAAAGCAGAGATATACATGCCTTAGTTTTCAAATGTTTCATTACCAGTATTTAATGTTGCATTTTCAGTTAGCATATAAGAACATTGAGCTATCAAGTATATTTCATTTATGTTGTATTGTACATATATTCAGTTAGGAGTAGATTTAATACCGAGTTAGACTAGGGTCAGTCACCTTCATAGTCCTAGAACTACGTGCCCCCGTAGGTTTGTAAGTCCATTTGTGAGCACTATATTTTAGTGATCAAGTAAGTAATGCATGTATACCCATGGCAAGGTATATTGGGTCCTCTCGATGGGGCTTATACATCTGACTCCACATTTAGATCATGTTGTTTTATGTCGGTTATTAGTAGCTCCCACAGTCAAACTCTAGTGCATTAATCAGGTTCCTAGCTATATTTCAGTATTCAGTTTTAGCATGTCATGTACTTGGTCATTGAATTCAGTTTAGTTCATATTCAGCATATCTAAGTATCTTTTATTATGTTCAGATTATATCATTTTTCACTATGCCTTGTTCAGTTATATGTTTGTTCAGGTCTATTCTATTATGCGTGCTCAGTACCTTTCAAGTACTGATGCATACTCTGCACTACATCTTCTCATGATGTAGGTTCAGGTACTCAACATCGAGATCACGCATAGATCGGCTCCCGATCTCCGCTCCAAAAGATTTAGTGGTGAGCCCTCATATTACTAGGACAATAGATATGTTTCTATATTTAGTCTTTTCATTTCAGTTTTATGTATTTACTAGAGTTAGTTGGGGAATGTCCAAGCATCTCGAATCAGTTAGAGGCTTATTTCAGACATAAATAGATTCAGCTTTAGTATTTTTGTCATAGTTTAGTATCTTAAACTCATTGTCAGTATTTATATATATTCAGACTTAGATTGGGTATTCCCCATCATTTAGTTTATCTCATGTTTTTAGCTTCCGCTTAGTATTTGTTAAAGTATGCTTATGATATGCCAACTTAGGGTTAGAGTGGGGTCACTAGTGATCCTAGGTCCTGTATTTATGTTAAGGGGATAGCCTCGGGGCGTGACAAACATGGTATTAGAGCATTAGGTTTAAGTTTCCTAGGATGTATGAAAAGCTGCACTAAGTAGAGTCTTTTTCATGGGTGTGAAATGCACCACATCTAATGAGAGGGAGGTTACAAAGTCTTTTAGGAAAACTTCACTTTGTTGCTATTCTTATCGTCCATGGGTATGATCTAACTTCTTATTCATCGTTATGCGCTTCAAATTATGCCTCTTCGCAGAGCTTAGGTAAGGAATGCAAATGCCCGCAACGCTAACATAGTGCCTCCCATTCTAGAACAACATGTTTGAAATCCAGAGTTTCGTAGAGCTATTTAACTTTTGGCTCAGAATGTGACCAATCAGAAAAATTAGTGGGCCCCAGTTCCTACGAATGTTAATGTTGGGTCATCACCAGCCAGGGTCTGAGACTTCGTCCGTATGAATCCACAAGAATTTCTAGGCTCGCAAGTTGGAGTAGATCTCCAGACCTTCATTGATGAGGTCAAGAAAATCTTTGGAGTGATGCAAGTGACTAGAAATGACAGGGTAAAGTTGGCGTCCTACAAGCTTAAGGATGTAGCTCACATCTGGTTTACTCATGGAAAGAAAATATGGGTACGGATGCAGTTCCTATAACTTGGGAGTGTTTTAGTGAAGCTTTTCTGGACAGGTTCTTCCCAAGAGAGTTGAGGGAGGCAAAAGCTCAGGAGTTCATAATTTGAGGCAAGGTAGCATGTCAATCCAAGAGTATGGAATCAAGTTTACTCAAATCTCCATGTATTCTCAACATATGGTTGCTGATTAGAGGGCACAAATGAATTAGTTTCTATTAGGAGTATCCGACTTAGTCAAAACAGAGTGTCGGAACGCTATGTTGTTAGAAGATATGAATATCTCTAGGCTTATGACTCATGATCAGCACGTCGAGGGACACAAGCTTAGGGAACAGGCTAAGTACAATAAGAAGGCTAGGATAGGTAACTATGAGTACTCTCAACAGAACTCAGGAGTTGGAAATCACTCTTAGTTTCAGCAAAAATCTTCAGCTCCAATACCTTCATCATCTAGTGCTCCATCCTCCAGATGCTAACAATATCAGAAAGGTAGGGCATCAGGCTCTAAGTCTCAGTAGAGTATTTTAGGTAATAAGACCTACCCAACTTGTCTAAAAAGTAGTAAGAACCATCCGGGCGAATGTCTTTCACAAAAATAAGGGTGATTTGGATGGGGTCAGTCTGCCCATAGGTTGAGGGACTTCCCTTCCTCTAAACAAGGATATGGAGGTAAAAATAGTAGGGCTCAGTCTAAACCAGCACCAGCAGGTCGCCCAACTCAGCAGGGTGCTTTATCTGGTGCAAGTGGCGGTCAGCGCTAAAACAGGTTGTATGCTCTTCAAGCTCGCCAGAATCAAGAAGATTCTCATTATGTGGTCACTGGTACATTACGAGTGTTTTACTTGGATATTTATGCTTTGTTAGATCCAAGGGCTACTCTTTCCTTTGTAACTCCATATATAGCAGTGAACTTTGGTGTCAGTTCAGATACTCTCTCAGAACCCTTTTCAGTCTCTACTCCAGTTGGCGACCTAGTTAAAACTAGACGGGTATAAAAAAATTGCCTTGTCACAGTCTCTGAGAAAGTTACCTTAGTTGATCTTGTAGAGTTAGAAATGGTAGACTTTAATATCATTCTAGGCATGGATTAGTTACATTCTTGTTCTGCCTCAGTCGATTGTAGAACTAGGATCGTTCCTTTCCAGTTTCCAGATGAGCTTGTCTTAGAATGGAAGGGTAGTAGTTCAGTGCCTATGAGTCGATTTATTTCTTACCTTAAGGCTAGAAAGATGATTTACAAGGGGTATATCTATCATCTAGTTCGAGTTAAGGATTCGAGCTCTGAAACCCCAACACTTCAGTCAGTTCCTATAGTAAGTGAGTTCCTAGAAGTGTTTTCAAAAGACCTTCCCGGAGTTCCTCCCGAAAGGAAAATCGACTTTGGAATCAATCTCCTTCCAGATACCCAGCCTATTTTTATTCCTCCTTACAAAACGGCTCCAGCTGAGCTTAAAAAATTGAAAGAGTAGTTGAAAGACCTTCTAGATAAGGGCTTCATCATACCAAGTATTTCCCCATGGGGTGCACCAATGTTGTTCGTGAAAAATAAAGATGGTTCTCTCAGGATGTGCATTGACTATCAGCAGTTAAACAAAGTGACAATATAGAATAAGTACCCTATCCCCAGGATGGATGACTTGTTTGACCAACTTCAGGGTGCTAGTCATTTTTCGAAGATAGACCTCAGATCTGGTTATCATCAGCTTAGATTCAGAGATAGTGACATCCCGAAAACACCTTTCAGAACTCGGTATGGTCATTATGAATTTGTAGTTATGTCATTTGGAATAACCAATGCTCCTACAACTTTCATAGATTTGATAAACAGGGTGTTCCAGCAGTATTTGGACTTGTTCGTTATCGTCTTTATGGCGGATATCCTCATTTACTCTAGAAATGAGGAAGAACATGCGACTCATTTGAGGGTTATCCTGCAAACTCTCAAAGATCACTAGTTATTCGCTAAGTTTAGCAAATGTGAGTTTTGTTTACAATCAGTCGCTTTCCTTGGACATAAAGTATCTAGCGAAGGGATCTGAGTGGATTCTCAGAAAATAGAGGCAGTGAAACAATGGCCTAGACCCACCTCTCCTACATTTATCAAAAGTTTCTTGGGTTTGGCTGGTTATTAAAGAAGGTTCATGGAAGGATTTTCATCCATAGCTTCTCCATGGACTAAGTTGACTTAGAAAAAGGTTAAGTTTAGAGGTTAGACGAGTGTGAGGAAAGCTTTGTAGAATTGATAACTAGTTTGACTACAACTCCTATTTTAACTCTACCAGAGGGTTCATTCGGCCTAGGTTGTGTGTTGATGCAGCGAGGTAAGGTTATATCTTATGCTTCTATACAACTTAAGTTGCATGAAAAGAATTATCTAACTCATGACCTTGAGCTTGCAGCCATGGTATTTACCCTAAAATTTTGGAGACATTACTTGTATAGTGTTTACGTAAATGTGTTCACATACCATAAAAGCCTTCAGTATGTTTTCACCCAGAAAGAGTTGAATCTTCGCCAGGGGAGATGACTTAAATTCTTCAAGGACTATGATATGAATGTGCTCTACTATCCTGGTAAGGCTAATGTAGTAGCTGTTTAGCAGACTATCTATGGTAGTGTAGGACATGTTGATGAAGAAAAGAAATAATTTGCAAAAGATGTTCACCGGCTTGCTTGATTAGGAGTTTGCCTTATGAACAAAATCAGATGATGGTGTGACAGTTCAAAATAGGTCTAAATCTTCATTGGTAGCGGAGTTTAAGGGGAAAAAAGACAGAGATCATATATTGCTTCAATTGAAGGGTGTAGTTCATCAGCAGAAAGTTGATGTTTTCTCCCAATGGGGAGATGGTGTGATTTGCTACTAGGGTTGTTTATGTGTTCCTAAGGTGGGTGAGTCTAGATAGAAGATCCATGTAGAAGCCCATAACTCCAGGTATTCTATTCATCCAGGTGACACTAAGATGTACCTTGATCTGTGGGAAGTCTTTTGGTGGAATTACATGAAGAGGGATATAGCAGATTTTGTGGCTAAGTGCCTTATTAGTCAACAAGTGAAGGTAGAACATTAAAAACTAGGAGGTATGACTTAAGAGATCAACATTCCTACATGGAAGTGGGAAATTATAAACATGGACTTCATTACTGGATCACCTCGTACTCGTAGACACCATGGCTCCATTTGGGTGATAGTTAACAGAGTTACTAAGTTCGCTCACTTATTGGTTGTTAAGACTACAGATTCGGCGAAGGACTACGCCAAGCTTTACATTAATGAGATAGTCACGTTGCATGGGGTTCCTTTGTCTATCATTTCAGATGTCATCAGTGTACCTCTCATTTCTGGAAGTCATTTCAGAAAGGTCTTGGTACCCAAGTAAATCTCAGCACAGTATTTCATCCACAGACGGATGGTCATGCAGAACGTACTATTCATATCCTAGAGGACATTTTGAGAGCTTGTGTGATCAATTTCAATGGCAGTTGGGATGATCACCTTCCTCTTATAGAGTTTACCTACAATAATAGTTACTATTCCAATATTCAGATGCCCCCTTATAAGGCATTGTATGGGCGTAGATGTAGATCTATAGTTGGTTGGTTTGAAGTAGGTGAAATAGCCTTGATAAGGCCAGATTCGGTTCATAATGATATGGAAAAAGTTCAGTTCATCAGAGACAGACTTAAGACAGCCCAGAGTCTCCAGAAGTCCTATGAAGATGAGAGGGGGAGGGAATTGGTGCTTTAAATTGATGATTGGGTTTTCTTGAAAGTGTCACCTATGAAGGGGGTCATGAGGTTTGGCAAGAAAGGGAAGCTCAGTCCCAGGTATGTAGGTCCTTACATAATCTTGAGATGGATTGGTAAGGTGACTTATGAGTTAGAGTTGACACCACAGCTAGTTGTAGTCCATCTAGTCTTTCACATTTCTTTGTTGAAGAAGTGTGTGGGTGATCCAGCATCTATAGTGCCATTAGAAAATGTGGTTGTGAAGGGTAGTCTCACTTAAGAAGAGGTTCCAGTTGAAACCCTTGATCGTCAGGTTAGAAGGTTGAGAAACAAAGAAGTCGCATCTGTTATAGTTTTGTGGAAGAGTCGATCCGTAGAGGGAGATACTTGGGAAGAAGAAGCAACTAAGAAGGCCAAGTATCCTCATCTCTTTCCTTCTGATTACATTCGAGCTTGAGGTAATAGTTCCTCTCCAGTCTCTCAGTTTACTCTTACATGAATTAAGCCTTAGTGTCTTGTTCATACAGTTATACTTGCATTTTAGCATATATGCATGTTCTTGGAACTTAATTCAGTCAGAAATCAGGTTGTTGTGCTTAGAGGTAGGAATTACAACTCTTTTCCCCATTTCTCAGCTAGTTTAGGCTTCATTCATGGATGAATGTTCCCAAGGAGAAGATATTGTAACACCTTGGCAACCAGACTTAGAAAATAAGCAGAAAAATACTAGAAAGAGTGAATAACGACAGGGTTCACCGACCGTGAAAGGGACCACGGTCCGTCGACTTGCTTGTGGATTTACACCTAGCCCAGGACTGGTGGACCACAAGACCCTTCAAAGGTCGTGGACCACCTCACAGGTCGTACTGGTGCTCGTGGGAGTCAGGTAGAGTTCACTAGGCCCAAACGTTAGACCACGGGGCATTTAACGGGCTGTGGTCCTGACAATGTTCAGTGGTAGTGGTCGTGGAAGGCCACCCTCAGAACCACTAGCCACTGGACCAAGGACAACGACCAGCTTGACGGTCCGCGGTCCCTTTGACGGTTTGTCAGAGGGGAATTGGTCAGTTGTGTCAGACTTTTAAATAAAGGGTCATTTGTTCTTTTCCCTATGCGTTGGACCCCTAAACTACGTCGTTTAACCCCTAAACTATGTATTTTTTGTCAGTTTAAGCCTAGTAACTTAATCATAACTTACCCTAACTAATTCATCCTAACAAAATTCGATCAACCCAGAAAAAAAAAACAGTGACCAAACCACTCTCTAAGAATGCAGCAAGTTTCGCTCAGTTTCAGCCCCAAAATCGAAAGATTTTTCCATCCAACTCATTACCAGGTATGTGAGATTTCAATAGTGGGTTTGTTTTACCCATTAGGTCCCTAGAATTAAGTCAGATTCTCGATTGCCTTAATATTATCTAGACTTAGGGTTTCTTGAATGTTAGAAATTGTTGTGAATTAGTTAGAATATTTCTAATCAAATTTTCATGTTGTGTACCGTTCTTGCTTAGTTCCTTGCATGAAATTCAAAACCCTAGTTGTGTTTATTTGTTTTGTCAATTAATTACACTAGCTAGGACGGAAAAGCAGATATATATGCCTCAGTTTTCAAATGTTTCATTACCAGTATTTAATGTTACATTTTCAGTCAGCATATCAGCACATTGAGCTATCAAGTGTATTTCATTTATGTTGTATTGTACATATATTCAGTTCGGAGTAGACTTAATATCGAGTTGGACTAGGGTCAGTCACCCACATAGTCCCAATACTACGAGCCCCCATAGGTTTGTAAGTCCCCTCTGTGGGCATTATATTTATTAACCAGGCTGCCTTAAGTATATTGGGTCCTCTCAATGGGGCGTATACATAAAACTCCACATTTAGCTCATATGGTTTTATATCGGTTATTAGTAGCTCCCACAATCACACTCTAGTGCATTGACCAGGTTCCTGTTATATTTCAGTATTCAGTTTCACCATGTTATGTACTTGGTCATTGCATTCAGTTTAGTTCAAATTCAGCATATCTCTGTATCTTTTATCATGTTTAGATAATATCATTGCTCAGTATGCCTTATTCAGTTATATGTTTGTTCACTTGTATTCTATCATGCATGCTCAGTACCTTTAGAGTACTGATGCATAATCTGCGTTACATCTACTCGTGATGTAGTTTCAGGTACTCAGCATCCAGATCACGCATAGATCGGCTCCCGATCTTCATTTCAGCAGCTTCAATGATGAGTCCTCATATTTCGAGGACTATAGAGATGTTTCTATATTTAGTCTTTTCATTTCAGTTTTCAGTATTTGCTAGAGTTAGCTGGGCCATGTCCCAGTATCTCTAGTCAGTTAGAGGCTTATTTCATACATAGACAGATTCAGCTTCAGTATTTGAGTGATAGTTCAGTATCTTAAACTCATTGTCATTATTTATATATATTCAAACTTCGATCGAGTATTCCCCATCATTTAGTTTATCTCATATTTTAGCTTCCATTCAGTATTTTTTAAGTATGCTTATGTTACTCTAGCTCAGGATTAGCTTGGGGTCACTCGTGATCCTAGGTCTTGTGTTTTCATCAAGGGGGTAGCCTCGGGGTGTGACAGCAATGTACATATAATGATGAGAAACTATGAAATAAGTAACTAATATCACTAAATTGTGAAGAAAAGAGGAGGAGGCTAGTTCCCTACTTCTATCATAGAGTGAGCACAACTCTATATTATTCACATACCTTCTATCCCAATCATCAAGTTTTATTTATATAAAGGGTAAGTAGGTAATTTTGGAGCCAATTAGTGGATAGGTTTTATTCCCTCGAAATAATTTATAAATTATTAAGAATAGATGTCAATTAATACCTTGAAAAATGTCATATGCATTGAGAAATGAAATTGCATGCATACGTAAGTTTTAAGTAATTATCATTCCTTTTATTCTTGTAAAAACCTATTCCGTTGTTATGGGTATTTCGGACAATAATACTCTCATATAGGTTTTGTGGGTTAAGAGTTTGTGAAAATATGTTGGGAATGGAGTTGTGAAATATTTCCCTGGCTTCGTTATAGCATGGGATTCCAAGTTTGTGAGGTGTACCATTTGAAACGAATGGTTCTACATAGAGAAGGGTCTCATGTCATAGAGTGACACGACCCATACAATTGATCGTGATACCCACACTAACTCTCCGATGGGAGAGCCAATTACTAAACCAACATAACTGATCAAACCATTTTAAGAAGGCAAATAATAAAGTAAAACAACTAAGGATTTAAAAATAAAAAAAGGACCGAGTTCCCATAAACTCAATTCTTGTCAATAATCATTTTGGAATTAAAACTCCTTAGAATCTGAAAGTCGTTGTACCAAAAGTCCAAAAAAGTCATAAATGGGGATGCTACCCTTAAAACTATAAAGGAGAAAACTATTAGTCTAAAGTGTATGCGTTCGGAAAAATGGACAAGGAAATAGGGACAAATCCATGGTTGCCCGGAAGAGTAGCTCATTTTTGGATTCAAACATTTAAGTGTGTCTCTCAACTGAGCTCTCGAAGCACCTGCCTGAATATATCTTCTAGTGGACAAGGAAAGAACAAGTGCAGTATTAGTACACAAACACTGTGAACCGGAAGAATCATACGGTCAATTTGAAAACATGAATGTAAACAAGAAACTACAACATAGTACTACATGCCAACACATGCATGAATATTGTACATCAACATGCACAACATGTTACAGCTTACCAATAACAATCCTTGAATTACTAATGCATGAAACATGTCCCATATGATCACAAGTGTACATAACCAGTTCTCTCATGGAACTCACACACAAATTGTTAGTGAACCGGCGCGAGAACTTGTTCCGACTACTTGATGCATAGTGCTCCTAGAGGCTTGGTCTAAATATTATTTTGGATTATGTTGACTTTAAGTTCCATACCATGTCAGCTTAGTATATATATATATATATCTTTGGATGTGTTGGAATGCCACTTTTAACAATTGATATTGTCTCGATGTCCCTTTAATTGTACTATTCTTACTTTAATTATGATCTCACCGCTCCAAAAATAGTATTTTAGTCATTATGCTATATGGCCTTGTCTGCCCTCATTGTTTCCTTATAGTTATGTTTTAATGGATAGCTCTTTTAAATAAGATATTGAGTGTCAGTTGAGCGTGCCCTATAATGGGGCATGGCAAGTTATACCTACACCAAATTATTTGGTACATTTTAAAATTTACAAAAATGAATATAAAAATATCAATCCATACCAAAGAAATTTATATATGTAAAATATATTTTTATTTTAATTTTCAATAATGACACTTTTATATATTTCTCTTAGGCCTGGGTTCGTGAAAAATACTACAAGCCAGTTATAGTTTTCATAATTAATTTTATATTACAACTTAGTGAACTATCATAGACTTTAGATGAAAAGTTAGAATTCGATAGTTTTTCAAAGTTGGATACATCCTTAGGAGTTTCAAAAAATTTGATAGAAATGTGTCTCATAATATGCGAGGGTCTACTTCCGTTTAAGGGTTTAGGAAAGGGAAAAAACCTAATCCTCATAGATTATTGAAAAAGTTAAAAAGTCCTTAAAACTAATTAAAAGGGACAACGGTCGAAGTCCATAAAAAATCCAACGAAGAGTCGGGGTTGAATCTCATAGAGAATGATATATCGTAAATAATCCCTATCAAGAAATTTGGATTTTAAGATCGCTCTTTTGTAATGGTAAGAACAAGTGGGTAGATACTTCCACCTATTAAATATAAAGCTTTGGTTATCAATTATCACAATTAAACTAAAATATCGAATAATTCAAAAATTATTAAGAAATCTAGGGGTGGGGAGATTGAAAATCAGTATCACATAGGGGTAATTGTGCTGATCTATATTAATGAACATTCATGAATAAGCTAAGTCATCTTCGTTGACACTAAAGATCTTTCGGTCTCAAAGCATCTATGCATAAAATCTCTTTTTGGTCACATCTACATGCCAACCTAAACAACTAAATACCTTACTATATTCTCTCTTACAAGAACAAAGCAAATAGATCTGACCCATAACCTCTATTTTCATGCAAGTTAGAGACATCAAACCTAAATTGCTAGTATCATACTAATTACCCACTCTAATCAATCTCTTTTGACCATCAACCGGAGTCCGGAAGTAGAAATTAAGTTTGCAACCTTAACCTATAAATAAATCTCATGATAATTACACCAAATTCATGCAGAAATAGTAGAAAAATAGAGCATAGCACAATACACACTACATTAAATCAACAACCAACCACATAATTTCACCCCTAGATCTTGGGGTTTTAGTCACCCATCACAAAAAGTAAAGAGATTATATACCTTCCATAAAAGCAGCCATGGGTAACATGAAATTAAGCAATTACAAGTAAACTCACTTTGGATTCAACTTCAATTTGTCAATTTCAAGCACAAAGTTGTAAAACCCCCAAAGTAAGAAAAGTATTCTTCAAAGGTAAAATGTTCTCTCTCTAAACTCTTCACACACTTTGATATGATATTATATATTCTATGTCATCTGATATTTAATTACTCTCTCCTTTAGGCTATTTATAATTTTCCAAAATTAGGTCCAATATTCCAATAGGTGACTCAATCGACGACATTAGTCGGGCACACCAAACTCGTTCGCGCATCGCCTCTTGCTCCTCAACTCTTCTTTGATGCTCTAGGCTTCAGGTAATTTGAATCTCTGTTGGCGAACTCGATTGTGTCAACCTTTCACATTTTGCGATTCGCTGAGTACCACTTTGTTTCTCCTTTCAAGCATTTAATTTTTTTCTTTTCACACTAACATTTTGAGTGATGTTCATCAATGCCACCTTTCTCATTTGGCACATCTCCATCTCCACTAGTGTACGCCGACCTGATTTGATAGGCACAAGTACTATGCACTGTCATTTTAGGCGAGATCGTGTTCAATTGGCAATCCACCCTTCTTATTAGGTGATCAACAATGTATGTTTACCCTTTTTTTGCATTTTCGGTCATTCTTTCAAACATCAATCCTTGTGTCACCCCCTAAGACTACACCCTGGATGTGGCCGACACACGAGAACCATTACTAGTCCCCAAGAAAACCCTTGGCCTGACTGACTAGTTAACGGAAGACTTACTTACGCAATAAAAGGCTTAAAAACAAAAAATTTAAACATTACAACTCAAAAAAAACTCAACTCAAACTGTGTAAAATACTCAATAAAATAAGTAGAGTAGTTTGCACAAACATCTCAAGGAAGAGTAAATACTAAAAGACTGCTCAACTTTATTTATCTATGAATTCCTATTACTGTAGATGGATCTCGTGACAAGGCCCTTGAAATCTCAATACAACTGACTAGAAAATAAATTTGAAGTCCCCTAGAATGCAAGGATGCTCACCCAAGCTATCTGAAGTGCAAACTGATCTAAAGGAAATGTCGGTTGATGATCCTAAACAGTTGTATCTCCATTATAATAAGATGTAGGTGGAACAACATCAGTACATTGAATGTACGAGTATGTGTTATGGATGACTAAACAAATAACTGAATTGAAGGACCGAAAGCAACTCAACTTAATTAATACATAAATATGAAGTAAAAACCATTTAAGCTTTACAATAAGATATGCAATAAAAGCAATATGAAAATCATATACTTTACTTTTTGAGGATTTTCTCTTACCGACGACCATTACTATGAACCTAGAAATGATACAACGTTTCACCCACGTTACAAGGGTCATTCTATACCTTGTCCGGGTATAGGATGCTACTGTAACTATTGATCCATCTAAAAGGCCTTCTAAGAAGATGTGAGGAGTCGCATAAAGAATCACTACCATCCTATCCTACACCGGCTACGTATTTTTATGAGACTTTTGAGTTACACTAAACTCTTACCGAATTCGGTTATTGATACTATGATATACCGTGAGTTTAAGGTATTTCTAATACATTTCACTTACAAGTTGTGTGTGTCTAGGGCCTTTTATATTGGTTTTCATGTGTTTTTATCATGTTTTGTAGGAAAGATGTTTAGGCGCGGAAGTATAGAGACAACTGAAAAGAAATGCAGAAACAGGGCATTCACGGAGGTGGTCTACGGACCGTAGGTCCATTCACGGTCCGTAGGTGATGATCTTAGATCAGCAGGCATGGTATTGAGGACTAATCAGGGAAATCTAACCAAGTGTGGAACCACGGTGTCCATTGAGGGTTCGTAGATTGATCTACGGACCGTACTGTTGATCCGTAGAGTGATACTGCGAGGGTTCCAGTACCTGATTTTCGAAGATTCTAAGTATGAAGCTACAGAGGGGAT
The DNA here is from genome assembly GCA_029582605.1 of Solanum gracilifrons. NCBI lineage: Eukaryota > Viridiplantae > Streptophyta > Magnoliopsida > Solanales > Solanaceae > Solanum > Solanum gracilifrons. Next base: position 973 of record JAJOOH010008523.1, on the reverse strand, counting down.
TGGCGGACCGTAGATCGATCTACAGCCCGTACTGCTGGTCCGTCGTTTGCTTTAGAGAAGCTGATTTTTGGAAGCTGAAATATTTTCCATGTCCTAATTAACGGAAGGGACTTCCGGACCGTAGATCCATCGACGGTCTGTAAGTTGGTCTCGTGGATTAAAGATGCGTACCTGAACAAAACTTTCCTTAATTTGTTTCCCTTTTAATTTAGGATTTGTTTTCTATAAATAGGGCATGTAAACCTCATTTTTGGGGGTTAGACATTATTATTCTAGTTTTACTTTGTGACTTTGGAGATTAAGTTGCAACCCTAGCAATTATTGAGGACACTCGTTTTGAAGATTTTGGCTTCGCAATTCAAGTTGAAATTCTGGGTTTATTATTCTTTTTACGCAAGTTCATTGTTTCTTCATCTAATATTATGAATTGTGTTCTTGCTATTATGGGTAACTAAACTTCACAACTAGGGTTGTGGGATCTATGTGCAATTAACAAAGTATGAATAGTAAATAAGTAATTCTTGAATAGTGTTTTGTATGCATTGATAATTCTTTCATTTAAAAGTTTTTTTAACGAGTGCACGCGTTAGAACTCGCCTTGTTGCTACTTGCCGGATCAAGGAGGTAATCAACAAGAGAATAATGATCAACATAAATTTAGTGTGATACTATCTAATAGGCTAGTGTCGATTGGTGCGAAGTAATAACTAAGCCAAACATCGATTATGATGTCTAATATGAGGTAAAGGTAAGGGTTAGTAAATTATACACACATAGCCGGATCAAGGTGCGGTGTGAAAATCTTTAGATGCCTGATCAAGGATTTAGAGATACCTAACTTATCACTTTGCATGTAATACACTAGGAAAGAATTGCGGTTACTAGAATTACTGCGTTATGAGCTTGTGGTGAACACGTATACCCTAGTTAATTTTCTCATCTTGATAAAAACCGAAATTAACTTTTGTTTATT